>PVIJ01009469.1:0-66672 GCA_004024925.1 Scalopus aquaticus
CATTCCTCTATGCAAACACCCAGTCTGAAGAAGAAGAAATTAAGAAATCCATCCCCTTCAAAATCGAAACCAAAAAAATCAAATATCTGGGAATAAATCTAACAAAAGACATAAAGGACTTATACAAAGAAAACTACAAAACTCTGTTGAAAGAAATAGAAGAAGACACAAGAAGATGGAAAGGCATCCCTTGTTCATGAATTGGAAGGATTAACATTATCAAAATGGCAATCCTACCAAAAGCAATTTACAGATTTAATGCTATCCCAATAAAAAACTCAAAACTCAACGACATTCTTCAAAGAAATAGATCGACTACTGATGAAATTCATATGGAACCACAAAAAAACCTCGCATAGCTAAAGCCCTACTACCTAAAAAGAAAGAAAACGGAGGAATTTCACTCCCTGATTTCAAATTATACTACAGAGCCATAATAATTAAGACAGCCTGGTACTGGAACAAAAACAGACAGAAAGACCAATGGAACTGAATAGAATACCAGGAATTAAAGCCACATATCTATGAACATCTAATCTTTGACAAAGGAGCAAAGAAAATGCAGTGGAACAAGGACAGTCTATTCAATAAATGGTGCTGGGAAAACTGGACAGCCACATGCAAAAAAATGAAGCTAGACAACTACCTTGCACCCTGCACAAAAGTCAACTCAAAATGGATAAAGGGCCTGGATGTAAGACCTGAAACCATAAAATGTATAGAAGAAAATATAGGCAAAACTCTACACGACATACATCTCAGCAAAATCTTGAAAGACTCATCCCTCAAAGCTAAGGAAGTGAAAGACCAGATAAACAGATGGGATTACATCAAAATAAAAAGCTTCTGTACAGCAAAAGAGACATTAACCAAAACTAACAGACACCCTACCAACTGGGAAAAGATTTTTGCACACAATACATCTGATAAAGGGCTGATAACAAAAATTTACAAGGAACTCACACAACTCAATAAAAACAAAGCCAACAACCCAGTCAAAAAATGGGCAGAAGAGCTCAAAAGGCACTTCTCTAAAGACGAAAAGCAAATGGCCAACAGATACATGAAAAAATGCTCAACATCACTTATAATCAAGGAAATGCAAATCAAAACCATTATGAGATACCACCTCACACCTGAGAGGATGGCACACATTAAAAATACAGACAACAACAAATGCTGGAAAGGATGTGGAGAAAAAGGAACTCTTCTACACTGCTGGTGGGAATGTGAACTGGTCCAACCACTATGGAAAGCTGTATGGCGATTCCTCAAATTGCTAAACATGGAGCTCCCATACGACCCAGCAATACCACTTTTGGGAATTTACTCAAAGGACACAAAAACACTAATCCGAAAGGATACATGCACCTGTATGTTCATTACGGCACTATTCACAAAAGCAAAGGTATGGAAGCAACCCAGATGTCCAAAAATAGATGATTGGATCTAGAAGATGTGGTACATATACACAATGGAGTACTATTCAGCATGGAAAGAAGATAAACACATGCAATTTGCAGCGACATGGATGGAATTAGAGGGAATCATACTCAGTGAAATAAGCCAGAAAGAAAAAGAAAAATATCGAATGGTTTCACTTATAACAGGACTATAGGGAGGCCGGGTGGGAGAGAGACGCTCTGTGGTGGTGGGGGGTGTTGGGGGGAGGGGAGGATAAGGGCACAAAATGGAAGAGAGGAGAATACAGGGGACCATGGAGATGGATCACGGGTGAATTGGTGGTGGGCTGCCCAACGGGAATACAAAATGTAAAAGACATAAATAACAATAAAAAAATAAATAAAAAGTTTTTCTATAGATTCAGTAACTGAATATTTTGGTATCTTCATCTAGGATAAACAAAAATTGCACCAAAAGGACATGTGAGTCTGGGTCCCCACTCTTCTAGATATGAACATTGTCTTCAGAGAAAACAATATAATATATTCTGATAAATGTTACTGATATACTCACACTGTTAATAGAGAACATTGTCCAATCGCCTTTGCTATTTAAGAAGACTAATAAAATATTAATAACTATCTGCTTCTATTAGTAGTTTTGCAGCAGTATACACAACATTTCAAAACAGCTAGTGGAAATCCAGTTAAATAACTATAAAATCAATACATGTAATTATCTCAGTCATCCCCAACAGAGTCATGTAAGGTTGAACTTAGAATTTTTAGGAAGCAGTCTTACAAACAGTCCTTCTCTAGTATAAACTGTGGAATATATTAAAATTTAAAGAGCATATATTTTTTGAATCAAAATTTAAGTACGACATTATTTACAGTAGTCCATTTATGGAAACAATCTAAATGTCCAAGGACAGATGTGTGAATTAGGCCATGTGTCTATATACACAATGAAATGCTGCTCAGCTACAAAATAGATGAACTTTTGCCATTTGTTAAAACATGGGTGGAACTGTTGTTGATAATGCTAAGCAAAATAAATCAGAAGGAGAAAGACAAGTACTGGACGGCTTCCCATATGTGTGTAATGTAGAGAAACAAAATAAAATGTCAGAAAGAAGCAAACAACTAACCCTACAAATCTGTCTTTAGGAATTGAGGCTATGTCAGGGCAAAGGGGGAAGGTCACGAGCAGGGTGTGGAAAAGGCTGATGGAAAATGGTGGACAATAGTTGACTCGGTGGTGGGTAGAGTACGGTATCATATATCCGAAGAGGAGTGATCCTGTATCTCTGAATTACATAATGCTGTAAACCAATGTTATTTTAAAAATAAGAAAACAAAAAGACAAAGATAATTTGTTTCACTATTTCTCATTTATTTAAAATAAGTGCAATTTATACCCATCTGTCACAGTATTTTCTTTTTATATGCAAAATCATAGAAATTGGAAAGAGGGACACATCTTCAGTGATTTAGTTTATTATTTTGCTATTATATAATTTACCTTCCTTAGTGTTTTGTAGATATAATTTAAAAAGAAAAACAAAAAGCACTGCATATATAGATACTATGCCTTCAAGACCATATAAATAAACTTAAGAGTTGAAAATTTTAGAAGATAGCTGTAATAAGTTAAAATACTATTTTCAGTAACAAAAATAGAATTGTTCTGATTTTTTCAGTGTTAACTAAAATTAAAATTTTCATGTATTATCAAATTTGGAAAGGTGTAGGGACTAATTATGATAAAAGTGTTGAAGTAAAAGTGAGCAATGGAATTCTAAACATTTCCATTTTCTTTTTGAAAATCGTAATGATGTAATGTAATATTTAGCTTTAACCCCAGGCTAATTGTATTCTGAAAAGGGAGCATGATACAATCAATGTTAAATCTTCAAGTGCTTTGTTTTGAATATCTTAGTTTTCTTAAGAGGAAAATTCAGTAGATTCCTAAGGGTAAAATTACCACAATTATATTTTTATGTCACTTGTGATATTTGTTGAATATATAAAAATGTCTTTTTTTATTTTGATCATATTGAAATTAATGAAAGTGCCACAATAACTTGCTAATTATCTGTATTAAGTACAGTTCAATAATTTCTAGCTCAAGAGATTTTGTGAATATATGATCACAAGAATAATTTTCTAAGTTCCATTTCTGTCAATTTATTGATGGCTATCATATTTAAATCCTTCCTTAAAAAATGAAGCAGACTGAAATATGATATCTGGAGGTAGCTAATACATAAGGATTTACAGGTGGCATCTTAAAAAAGTACACAAAAACCTGTTTAAAGTTTAATTTTTAATGTTTTACAAGCCTAGAAATTCAAAAGTAAAAAATTGTGGTAGATAATATACGAAACTCTCTTAGAGATGTAAGAGTATTCATGTGAACAACCAAAGTCTTCATCTATGAATTTTTTCTAGGGTGTTAATCATAGAAACGCCATAATCTTCCGTAACTTGCCATGTATGCATGCAGTTCTCACTAGTCAGATTGCATTTTTGATTCTTCATCAGCTTCCACTGCCTCAGAACAGTACCTTAAACTTTTTATTAAAACAAACAAAATTCATCTTTGTGGGGCAAATCCCAAAAGAATTTGACATACTTTACTGAAACCACAAGGTTTTCATTTTCCATTCATGGATGAGTTTATCTTATGAAATATCCGGTGACTGATGAACTCAATGCTTAATAAACGTTACAATAAACCCATGATTTTGCTTAATTAAATTTTAAGTAATTTTTTTTTTAATGCAAAGAGTATTTCTCCATTTGGAAACACATCAAAAATGTCGTAGAGTATTAAGATATATTCTGATTCATTGTTCTTAAAAAACAACGTTAAGTACTCTGACATTAGCAATTATTAAAAAGTTGAGTTAATGATATGGCACTTTTTAAAATTTTTAAAAAGTAAAACAAAAAACCCACTGCTATAAAAATGTAGCGATTTGGAAAAATGACTGATATTTAATTAATAATTACCATCTGGTTTAATTTTACTTATAGATACAAGTCTATTGCTCCATCTTAAATAGAAAGATCAAAAACTTAAATATTTTTTACATAAGTCCCTTTCCCAAAAAAGTATTAATATTAATTCTTTGAGGAAAATTTCAGTTTAATCATTATAATTTTAAAATAATGACTCCAATAAAGATTGTACATTACGTAAATCAGCCTATCATATATACCCAGGAAATTTCTTTGTGTCTGTGTTAGCATGGACTTTTTTAAAAAATAAAGAATGATTGGATTGTCTCTGATAACAGAATAGCCATAATTTTGTTATTCAAGCATAGCAAGTCTGAAGAAATATATGTTAAAAAACATGTCTCTTTCAAAATCCTGCTTCATAAGCTACAATTCTACATCTCTTAGACTAAATTCATATAAGATGACATCCTTGGTGAGGATGAAAAAGAGGTGGGAGGATGTTCTGTGGCTTTCATCCATCTCCATGTATCTGGACACCCTGCATGTGCTATATCTACACCTGTTTTCTGTAGCAAAAACAGCATAGGTTTTGATGGAATAGCAATGTCCTGGACAAGAGAAGAAAGTCCCTATGCAAAACAATGCAGGAAAGCACATTTATTTTGGTTTCTCTTTTTTCTAAGGTCCATCCTCCACTAGCTGTCCAAGAACAAACATGTAAACAAATAACAATGCCTACACATTCCTCCCATCTCTGCCTACTCCAAGATCTTCCAACAAAAGTTCTAAACATCTATAAATTAGTATTTTATATTTTGAGGGGAAATACCCAAAAGTGGGGTAACTATTGTAGATCATATAGAATTTCTAATTCAAAGAGAACTTTGCACCCCTATGCCTACTGCAACACTGTTCACAGTACTAAAAAGCTATAGACAACATAAATTCCCACAGATTGACAAATGGATAACCAAGATGTGGCATATGTTTACAATGGAATACTACTCTGCAATAAAAAGATGAAATTCTGCTTTAGACAACAACATGGATGAACCTAGAGAGAATTAAGCTCAGTGAACTAAATCAGAGAAATACAGACATTGTATGATTTCACTCATATGTGGGATACAAAGATAATAAATTAGTTAAATAAAACAAAAAGAAACCTTTGGACTACAAAACCAAATTAGTGGTTATTAAAAGGGAAGGGGACTGGATAAATCAAGTAAAAGGGGTTGATTTTATGATGAAGGATAGATTTGGATGTTCTGAGGTAATTTAAAAAAATTCATATTTATGCATACAAGAACTGGGGTGTAGGCCAGAGGTGTGTGTCGGGGGGGAGTGAGAGGATTCACCAGAGATAGAGTGGGGAGCAGAGTAGGCAGACTGACTGAAATACACTGTTGAGGGGAACAGTGGGCAAGACAGGAGAGGTCTGCTGTGCCACATGGGTTAGCTCCCTCACCAAGGATTGAACTAATACCACAGCAGCTGGCAATAGCTTGATAGCGCTGAGTCTTAAACCCTGCACCAGCAAGGAGGCTCCTTTTTGAGGTAAACTTAATGTAGAAAATACACGTTTTTTTGTCCATGATGAACACCTGAGACATAATGCTATAATGGGTTGTTACTTGAATAATAAAACAAAACAAAACAAAACAGAGACCCCAGAAGGCACACTCTGCTCTCTGTTACGTAAGGAGACAATGAAAAGATTTCTTCTGCCAAACAGGAAGCAATTACTTCCCAGAACCTGTTCTCAGAGTACTCTGATCTCAGAGTTCCAGCTGCCATAACTGTGGGAAATAGTTCTTTGCTGTTTCTAAGTATAATAATAATCATGATAATAATAATAATAATAATAATAATAAAATCATCAGTGATAGAAATTCTTAGTAACAATTGCCAGATTGCACATGGACAGAAAATTGTCTGGGTCACTGTAGCATCAGGAATTTCTGCTAGTCAGGGATGTGAGATGGTAGGTAGACATGACCAAGAACTTTAATAGGAGAAGACTGTACAATGAGTAAGTCATTTCAATAACTATATCTGTTCTGATCATGCACTCTCCAGTGGAACTTTCAAATCTTCCCCCAAACCCCAGCAACTTATAAAGGAAGTGTTTTCTCTTTTATAATGATAATAAAATACAACCCAGAAATTCTAACAAAACTAAGGACAATTGACCTGACATATTTTGGGACTCACTAGGTCTAAAATCCTACCCTCTTCCTCTCTGCTGCAACTCACTGACTTTTGCAGTGAGAAGGGAGTGCTGACTTCTAATATTACTGCTATATACATTTATTGTCAATGAATTTTTGGATGAACTACACTCAGGTTTTCCTCTACTTCTTCCCTACAGTAACACCAGAATTCTTCATTTGCATCTCTGTTGCCATGGAAAAATGAACATTCTAAAAAGCAGGCAGTATTATGAATTTAAGGATAAGTCTAATAGTAGGGGACAGAAAGAACTCAGGTTGAAAACATAAGAACACCAGTGCTGATATTACAGAAAAATGGCAGCTTATGTAACAAGCAAAATAAAAGAATTTCAGTGAATCTCTGACTTTTTAGGTATACTACTTTGAGTTTCAAAAATATTTTCAGTTTTTTGGTTTTTTTTTTTTTGTGTGTGTGTGTGTGTATGTAGATAAATATTCTCGTGATGTTTAGGACTCAGTGGGCATGCTGTTTTCATCACCAGGGGTACGGCTGGCAACACAAAGGCCATTGTGCACCAAACAGCAGATAATTGGATTCCATCTATGCTGTGAACCTGCAAGATCATTAGTGGTGTTTTCACTTGGAAATAGATGTGGCTATTTAAAAGGAGCAAGGAACAGAAATGAAGTATCAAGTCTCCTTTGTTTAACTTAGTCAGGTGACACAGCTTGTTTTGGGATCCAGTAAGTGTATCACAAATTCCTCAAGTCCTATAGGTATTGTGTGAGGAAGACTATTTCAAGAAAGAAAGATAAGGAAAAAGGCAGAGAGTAATTGAAAGACCCAGTCATATCATCATAGTAAGAGAAGAAAAGAATGAATAGAGGGTATAACAAGAGAAAGGAATTGAGAAAAATGGGATGAGAGGGGAACATAAGTGAAAAGAAAAAGATATCCAAGAATAAGAAACAGAGAAAAGATTAATGGGAAAGAATCTGAATGAAAAAGAGAATACAAAGGTAAAAACTATGCTTCAACAAGAAACTTCACCTAAAAGGTCTGGGCAAAATAGGGAACGGAGAACCATGGAAAGAAAGAAGTAGGTGAAGTGGAACATTTCCATCATCCTCAACTCATCATGTCTCCCAAGAGTTTCTTTCCCTCACTCCCTAAACATAAGCTTTAGTCTGAGAGGATTGTAATCCTAGTGGGAGACATGTATAGATCTAGAATTGCTTTCAATGGTATCCTTTCAATTTACATTGAAATTTTTTGAGAGGAACTTGATGATATTCTGACATCTTGATCCCTTTTTTGAATGGACCTCTTCCATTTGAATTTGCAATCCTTAAATCTCTAGTTTCATTTTTTGAAAGATTTATTTTTATTTATGTATGTATACCAGAACTGGAGGGTATGCCAAGGGATTGCGGTGGGGTGAGAGGATTCACTAGAGACAGAATGGGGAGCAGAACAGGCAGACTACTGAAATACACTGCTGAAGGGAGCAGCAGGCGAAACAGGAGATCGAACTCATGCTGCAGTGGCTGTGATAGCTTGATAGCACTGAAACTTTAATCCCTACACCACCAAGGAGGCCCTCTAGTTTCAAATTTTTGACCCACCTCTGCACAAGGTAGGCAAGCTGTCCTTGACATGCCATTGCTGAGGGGAGTAACGAGAAGGCAGAACTGAGAGGCAGAAAAGCCAGGGCCCCAAAGTAAAAGAGTTTAGGAGACCCAGGAGCAAACTGGACCGAGTTTGTGCCCCCAGACATACATACTTGTGAATTCAGAGGATACTACTTCTTTAGGGTGAGAGAAAAAGGTCAACATTGCTTTGTCCATGTAATTGGAATATTCGTGCCTGATGGCTAAGAAAAATAAGTAGTGAGAGGAGGGTTAAGTGGTCTGTTTAGTATTGAATACGATAAAATTGTCCAGTATAATGGCTGAGAGGGAGGTTGGAGTGAGATTTTAGTCCCAGATAAAAGCTCTTATAAAAGAAAGGGTTGTTACTATTACTACCTTGTGACCTTTATTAGTTGAAATTAATCTTTCTTTCCTCAATATTTATAGCACTTTCTCCTAAATCTATTGTATTGAAGCATTTACCACTTTTTTCTGGTGTTCCAATTACTGATGTTCACACCGTGTCTTGTCTGCTGGCTGTAAAGATCCCAGGAAGGACCTGTGTGTGATTAATCTTGGTGCCTTGCAGAAAAAGCTTTGTGCACAGTAAGCACTCTACTTACATTTGTTGTAGAAATAATGGAAACAGTGAAGGAGGTCTGTTTTGGGGTCATTGTGTGAAGACTTAAGCTGTGGATTTATCTCTGCTAATTTTGAGGCAATTGAGTTGAGAACATAATATTCAAGCCTTAGAAGTTGAGTGGTCATTTGTCTGAGTTATTACGAATAATAACTATTAACTATACATTCCCTATTGTGTGCAAGGAGCATTTAAAAAGTTACTTTTTCTCCTTTCACTAACACAAAGTAGATGTAGTTATCTCCATTTTACAGATGAGGAAACAGGGAATTGCTTAATTTGTCTGTGGTGAAACAGTAAGTAAGGAGCAGAAGCAGAGGGGCTCAATTCAAGCTACTACCACTACTGCTGCTGCTACAGTAGCATTGGATCCAAGGCTCCTGCTGGTTAGACCAGGAACTGTAAAAAACACCCGCCTTTTAAATCCACTCTCCAGGGAGAGCTTTCCACGTCTAAATGTCAAGAAAAGGCATTGGCAAAGAAAAAAATACCAGACAAATGCTTAGCCTATGAGTTTGGGGCAGATGTTAAACTCTAGTAGCATTTGCTTCCTCCTCTACAAATAAGACTACTCTGCAAAAAATAGTACTTCCTTCATAGCTGTTGAGAATATTTTTGTGTTAGATTGAAATGGTATGACACATTGCAGGCACCTAATGCGTGTCATATAAATTTGAATTTCTGCTGAAGAAATAAAAGCATGGGTTCTGTGACACCTCAATGTGGACAGAGTTTGTATCCATGAGTCTTCCAGAGTCCATATTTGGCAGTTATTCCATCTCTGGTTCCAACTGTAAGGTAAATCTCATGTAGCTGTTACATTCCTTCATTGACACAGGCATGTGTCCCATGAGAGATCTTTCTGAAAGTGACTCTCCTAGCTTTTCAGCTCCAGAAGAATCCTTCCACTCTAACTAGACTTGCTTCCTTCTACAAATTAGTCCAAAATGTCCCAGAATTAGAAAATAGTGCTTTAAAGAAAAGAAAATATTGACCACACAGCTATCCTAACTCTTTGTACTATTACCACTACAACTACTACTGGTGGCAGCCTAGATAAACACTTAGAATGAGTCATACATTATCCTAAACCCTCATGTCTTACATCATTTAATTCTCACAACAAGCCTAAGAGGCAGGCATTGTTCTTACATCATTGTTTTACAGACAAGGAGCCTAGGGTTTCCATCCCTTGTCACAACATCACTTATCTCAGTGTAGTACAGTTAAATTGACTCCCACAGTGTCACTGTATAAAGTGAGGATAAGAATATGCAATCCAACATAGAACCTAATCAGATGAGATTCTACACACATTCCCTCTGCCATCAAATAATACACCAGGGGAGGGGATTGTGGGTACTAGAGAAGAATGGGCCAATGAATGTCACTTAATTATAATAAAGAGAAAAATATTTAATAAAAATAGATAAGTTTGTTATGACTTGAAAAAAACAAATATCTCATTTTTAAGTTCTCAAATTTGAAAATTTAAATAAGATACAATGTAGGAAAGTGTTACGAAAGATGTAGTATATTTTTTCTAGAAGGAATAAAAATTGGTATATTTATAAAGGCAATGTTTATTAAGGGTTTTGAAAATTGTCACATTCGTTGCATCAATAATAACCCATCTAGGAATTTACATCATGTAAACTATAAAATATTTATTGGTAAGGATATATATAATTACATATTTAATGATAACACAAGTGTATAGCTAGCAACTAAGAACAAAGGCTCTAAAAGCTCCCAAATTCAAATCTCAACCATGTAGTTACTAGCTCTTTGACGGTCAAGAAATTTTTCTCTTCTTTGCATCATGTGCAGATGTGTAAACCCAGATCACCTCAAAAAGTAATTTTTTCAAACAAGGAAATTTAACTCTCTTAAAGTTCCTTTATGAACTTTAGTTTCCACTTCTGTAAAATGGCACTTCATGTAAAGCATGCCATAGAGTGTCTGGGATGCAGTATGTGCTCAATAAAAATTAGCTATTTTATTTTCATGTTTTCTCTATCCTGACTTCTTACTAGCTCTGTACAGCAATGTAGAATGGCTGCATTGTAAATGATCATCTACTTAAAGGATCATGTTTGTGAAGATCAATGATGTCCATAAATGATAACTGTCAATTCAGCACCGAATGTACAGTACAAAATGATATGGGCATTCACAATTTTATAATATAATGCATGAACATAAGTTTGTACAAACAGAAGGAAAAAAGAAAATATGAGAATAATAACACTAGATAGTCCTTGGGATTATTGGTGACATTTTGTGAATTTTCTAAGTTTTCTATATTGGATATGTGTTACTTTTATAATCAGAAAAGCATTTTAACAAAATATGATTTTAAAGTAGTTTTCATAACATATTGTTTTAATATACACACACAGGATGATCACAATTGTTTTGAAATTTGCAATCATGGATATTTGTGGGAATTTGATTGCCTGTATCTGTTTCCATCTTTTAATAGCAAACTTATTGTCTCTAGTAAAGGTGTGCTATCCTCATTGAGCATAGCCTAGCAGGATTATATTCCAGTTTCCTCCCTCTCCTAGGCAAGGAAATAGTATTTATTAATGCCAGAGTAATGAGGCCCCCCTTAAAATTTGGACACTGTATTTGAGTGGAACAGCAAATTGATCTAATATCTGGAATACAATTCCTCCTGGCATGTCTCCCTTGAACATTCTGCACTTCATATAAACTATACCTATAGTTCTGCCTTTCTCTTTCCACAAGATGTTTTGTATCCTGTTCGTTTCAAAGCTTGGTTTCCCAGCCTTCCTGTGAGTATGTGGCTCACTGCTCTTGTTCCACTACATTTCCTTTTTTTTTTTTAAGGTAGTTGAAGTTTTCTGTTCCTTGAAACCAGTGGTCACTACTTTCGTGTTTAATTTATAGTCTTAAATAACTAAAGACAAACTCATTGATTTATTAATGTTGACTTCACAACATTCAAAGAATTTAAGCTCATCATTAGAATACAATACACACCACATTGTTGAAATTCATCCTTGTTTTTCAGTTCTATGCTGTACTTGTTTAAACTGCCCAACATTTTAACAAATGTGATAGCTAAAAAGGATAGTGATATTTTTACATTCCTTGCAGCCCAGTAACAAGAAATGTTACAAAAGACTTTGTATAGACTTTCAAAATAGCAGAATGAAATTTACATTAAAAACAAAGACCTAGGCAGCTCCACAGCAGAGCTCAACCTCTGCTCCACCCCCTCTGCCTCTGGCTTGTACCCTAGCTTGTATCCATAAATAAATTAATCTTAAAACAAAACCAAAAGAAAAAAGAAAAAAACAAAGACCCCTGGGCTGACTTCAAGGGTTTAATGTCTACTCCACTTGCAAGCTGGATGACCTTGGGAAAACTCTTTAACCTTTTTTTATCTCCAAAATTGAGATAATGAAAGTTCTTATTCAAAGGGTTGCTCTAAAGATAAGTCAACAAATAAAAAGCAATTAGGATAGAACCTGGCATATACAAAGTCAGACATGTGTCAACTATTTTTTTTTTATAAATTGTAGATCTTGACAACATAGATTCTTGATTACTATTTAAATTTCATTATCCTAGGGGTTAAGTCTCAGCCCTATGCCCACAATGGCCTGAGTTCCATCCCCAGCAGCAGACCTCTCCTGTTCCACGTACTGCTCCTCTTAGCAGTGTATTTCAGTACATCTGCCTGTTCTGTTCTCCAATCTATCTCTGGTGAATCCTCTGAAGTATTCATTCCTTTGGGCACCACACTTACAAGAATGAAAAAAAAAAAAAGATACTAAACTTCCAATAACTTAGTGAGAAGGGCACATGTTTCCTTATATACCAAAGAGATAAGTGTTATAATAGTGGTAAGTTTCTAGTATAATGACTTTGACTCTTAACAGTCAAGTTAACTTTATGGATAAAGATGCACAGGAGTTTGTCTTAAGCAGGGATTAGCATTATCGAAGAACTAGAGATGCAGAAGTAAAAGTTGATTAGGTGAAAAGTGAGTACTAATGTGTAGATATAGTGGAAGGCTGCTGGAGAGAGAAAGTGGTGGGAAATGAATGGAGGAAGGTCAAAACAATGCTTCTTATTGGCAAAAAATGTTGAGTTCTTTTTATGATTTTTTTTTTTTTGGACACACATAGGCCTATATAACTTTCCCTGAGAGCTTATAAGCTAAAACAAAACACATAAAAACTAAAGACCAATAGTCACAATAAGAACTACGTTGTCTACCTTATGTAAGCATTTCTCTACAAGCCTAGTTCAATGTTAAGTCTAGAGTGGATACTGAATAACTGGATCTCCAATGCATATAAATAAATTTATTTGTCCCACTAACTTGTTAAGAAAAAAATTAATGAATTATGACATGTGCAGAGTTACTGATTTATATAAGAATTTAATATCTTAATATTTAATATTTAATATTTAATATATGATATTTAATTATAATTTAAATTAAATTAAAATTAAATTATAAATATAATATATAATATTTAATATATAATATATAATATTTAATATTTAATATATAATATTTAATAAATTGCATTTTAGCAATTTAAGATACCAAAGCAAACTAGTTGAAACGATAGTAGTACACAAAGAAATTATTAGTCATCCAAGCACCAAAAATCTCTTGTTTACTTAACGCAGTCATTTTTAGGAGTAAATTTAGAGTAAACAAATTTTCTGGTTAATATTTCAAATGTTTCGAGATAAAATCTTATTATATTATGTTGCTTATTATATTTTCCAAATAAAACAATGGTTTTCACCCTCTGACACTACTGAAAAACAAAACATATCCATTCTGTGTATACTGCAATGTGTTCCAGTCACAATGGACTTTTCAGGGGGTTAATACAATAGATTCATTGAATGCAATAATTACTGACTTTCAATAAGCCACATTCATGTTTGTTTAATAAATTACCATGGAACAACACAGACAAGTACTTCTGATAGAACACATTTGCAGGATTGAATAAGAAACCTACTTGAAATAAATTTCATAGGCAAGTGCAGTGTTCAAACACTAAGATTATTTTAATTGAATATAGACCTGTGAAACGGGAAAAAAATGAAAATAAATGTTCAAGTCTCTAAGCCTGAAATATAGTATCTGATTATTAGTGCTTCCACTTCTTGGGGCTTTGCTGCAATTGTAATTTTGCTAAGCAGACAACACCTGCCAGCACTTTCTTCATCTCTTCAACAAGGTGGCCTGTTCAAACAAGTATACCAACACCATCAAACAAAATATGATTTGCAGTTTCACTTTGGCAAAGACACACTTTTCACATAATGACAGGTCAGAGAGTTGCAAGCCAGTTTCTTTCTTTGATCTCTTTTAAGAACAAAACTGGGAAGCAAAAAAAGCTTTGCTCATTTGTCTTTTGCTTATTAGCTGTATAATTTGACTAACAACTTGAAAGGAAGCATAATCATAAACTATGTACTAACAAACAACAATATACTATGTGCTTTGATTACTTCTTTTCAGGTGTATAAAACACAGTGATAGTGACATGAAAAGTTACTTTCTATCAGCAGGGAGAATTTTGATAGAGCAAAAATTTGTAAGGGAGATCATTTTATTGGTGTGCTTATTTGCATAGAAAATGTCTTTACTGTAAACCTGTGGAAAACAGAAAGTGGATTTCTAAGGAAGACTTAAACAGTGAATGGGTCAAATAAGCTTGGGAATTTGGAATCCTTTCACAAGGCATGCCATTTTTACCATATACAATTCTGTTCACTGGAAGAACAAATGTTATCTATTTGTGTATGCTGGAAAAGTTTTGTATATATGTTAATTAATTATAAATATACAGACATGTTCATGTAAAATGTACACATAGATAGACATAAAATATTTAAATATATACTTATATATAAATGACAAATTACATATAATTATGCATAATATATATAAATTTGTAAGTAACATTATTTAAAAATAATGTATATGTTACTGCATATACATTCTTCATATAAATGCTACAGCTAACAGAAATGGGAAAGAAGAAAGTAAAATGTTAAATATCATATATTCCTGCCCCCTATAAAATTCTTAATATTTGCCCCTGGAAAGTTAAAATTCTGGAAAATCAGTTGCTTTGGTTATGTAAAGAGTTAAACGTGACATTCTTTGATGACTATAAAGCAGAGCCTATTTGGACAAGAGGGAAGGGGATCCGGAAGTATGTGGGCAACATTGAAATGACGAGACCTTAATAGGGAATTTATTTCGCTAACAATTTCACACAGCTAAGTAGTAATACAAGCGCAAACCAGCGCCTAGATGAAACCATAAAGAATCTTAAATGTGTGTATACACATAAATGAATATATTAATGATTAGAGTAAAATGATCTTGAATATAACCTTGCCAATTTTATATTTAAAAATCTTTTATTATTAATTTAAAATGAATCATAGCTATATCATGAAGGACAAATGTACTTTTCTGAATACTTTTAAAAGTTGCAGGCTTCCGTTATTTCTAAAACTGACAATGAACCATTGGTCACCTATCCTAATACTATAAATTTTACAAGGGGATGAATGTCAGCTAATCAGCATGGTCATTGTCTTTGCTTTTTAAATCATCCAAAAATGTGCCAAGTGCTATTTCTGCATTTGACATTTTCTTTCTTTTTGAAAAATAGAACAAATACAGCATTTGAAATTATAAAGAGTCTATAAAACTCTTATTCACCCTGCTACTTTAACACAACTCTTCAAAATAGGAAATCTGTTTTCCAAATTATATAATAATTCACTTTAAAAATCTGAGTTGTAGCGCAGTGCACAGATGTCGTACCTTATCTACTCTTTTAAGTCCCAAGTGTCCTCATGTTCTCATTTATCGAATGCTCCTGATATTCTAGTCACCTAGCTGTAAATTGGCTTCCCTCCCAGTCTAATAACTTTGAGACATTTTGCAAAACAATTGTAATATTAAAATTCAGACAAGTGACCCAAAAATGGCCCTAGAGGGTAGGCCTGCAATTTTTGGATTCTCACTTTCCTTATTCCCTCATTTGTTAAGTTTTGCAACATCAATTTTTATACTGTTGCTGTTTTATTCCGGCCAAATGATTGTTGAGTTTTAATGAACTGTCTCTCTTTGACAAATGAGTTATTGTTTGATATATTACATTAGGGATATAGAGAATAAACTACTTATGAATGCTAGATATTTGGATAAAATACATTTACATAATACCAGACTATTAGTGTAATGAGTTATATTAGTTGTAAAATTAGATAATACATAGCAGATTTTGAAACATGCTGAAGAATGATGGACATACATGGATATACATAATTTAAATCCCAGTACCACAAATAAAATAACAAATATTTTATCATTATATAACTTGAAGTTTTTCCTTTTTTACAGTGATAGGGAAAATTTCACTTTCATAAAAAAAGATTTGTCCTGATTATTAACAATTATTCAAATAGGGTGGTAACTGAATGCACTATAAATATAATGACATATGTTTTGGAGAGTAATTTTAGAAGTTGAAACACTGTAGGGAAATGGGGTTCTCTTTCTCCCATAATGCTTTCACCCCACTATGGAGGAACGGTATCTTTAATTTCATGAGCCTTATAGGATTTGGGTAAGAGAACTCTCAGCTTTGTGTCTTTTATTCAGATTTGATTTCAAAATAATTTACACAGATACTATTACAGTAAAGGAAAATGTTAAAGCAAACTCCCACATATTTAGAAATTAATGGTCTAAAGGTTCAAACGGCCACACTTTAAAAATATTATTGTATGCTAATTACGTGCAGGATGATGAGACACTTCAAGATTCTAAAGTGCCTTTCTAATCATTGTAAAAGAACAAAATTATATTTGGTATGACTTTAATGTTAAGTGTATATACATTATTATATTCCGGACATTGTAAAATCTCACATACTAAAATATAGTAAAATCTACCAGTCAAATTATTTAATTAGCAATGGTATAAAGTGATTAAGATCCCCACTGGCTCTAGAAGTGAACTTGAATCCACTCCTATTCTATCTCTGAGTAACTTTGTAAGGGGTCAATTTATTAAGCCTTAAATTTTTCATCCCGAAAATAGGGTAACAAGACCTCCAATTTCCTACTGTTGTTTTGAGAATAAATGACAGAATGAAACTCCAATACCTAGAGCATATGATGAATTTATAAATACTACTAGTTCTGTTTAAGACTGGAGAGGCTGTTAACTGAGTTGGGTGAGAGCATGAACTTTGAAGGCAGGCAGACTTGTGTTTTGCTCCTGATCTTGCTATTTTCCTGCCTGTATGGTCTTCGACATTCTAAATTTCTAATTATTAAATTCCTTCATTCTAAATTTCTAATTATCAAATTCCTTCACTGTGCAGGGAACTTGTAATAGTTGCTACTTCATAGCATTGTTGTGAGGAATAAATAATATAGCATGTGAAAGTATCACTGTACCGGCTAGGAAACAGCAACATGCAATAAATGATAACTGATGGTTTTTGTTGTTAGTTTTACTATTATGGGCTATTTTTATATATTTTTTCAATTCTATAAATGTTTTGGGTGAATAGATGCTTACTTTATACAAATTTAAATGTACCATATTTCACAAATATATAAAATAAGAAATGAAAGCTCTGAAAAAGAATTCAAAATAACTTTAGAAAAGCAATAAAATGCTGCTATACATTCACTGATGTTGTCATAAATGTTATTCTGTTATTAAAATTATTTGGCAGCTGTTAGTTCTGCTTTCAAAACTTTACACTGTGCCATAAGAAATATTTAGGTATTTATAGAACTCAGATAGTAATTTTTTTTAAAAAAGTCACTACTTTATAAAACTTTTAATTTTATTATTGGTTAAACACTAGAATATATTCACTCAACAATATGTTGATTGATTGGTTCACACAATAAATATGTGATAAGAATCTACCAGGCACAAAGAAATGGGAATAATATGGATGCCACAAAACTAACTTGAAGCACTGTTTCCGGCATCTAGGAGTCCACCATCAGAGCAAACCTGCAATATTCCTCTACCAAGGAGAAAACCATAGAGGAGGTTAGAGGTCATGGAGGTAGGGTGCGATTCTCCTTTAAACCCAAGTCAAAGATGGACTAGGAATAGTTAATGTCATTTGTGACTTCTAAGAAACTTTTCAGTTAGAGATCCTACCCTATATCTCCGCAGCCTTTCTTACTAGATTTGTTTGACTCCTTATTACGGTTGTCAAATTTTCTAAGCAGCCCTGGGATTACAAATATCCAAAGTTCTGATCTGAGCCAATGAGCATGTCACTAGAATGAGATTGAAAGCCCTTCTCTTTGTTTTGGTTAGTAGAGCAGAATAAAATAGTCAACAATTAACCACACTGCAAGAACAGTGTTTAAGACAGGATACATGATGATCACTTGACCTGATATGGAATGTCAAGGAAGATCACTGCCATATTCAGCCCTCACTGAGTGCTGGCTCTGCACTCCCTTTAGTCTTTCAGCCAAGCGTTATCTATTTGTACATACTTCCTCTGCTAGTTCTATTCCTCCTTTGAGGGTAGAGACCATTGATATCTGTGCCATCATTTCCCAAATCACCTAGCATGGTGCATCATGTTCATCATACATTGTTGACACTCAATATTTAGAGAATTTAATATTAAGAAAATAATATACTTAGAGTCTCCTGGTCTTTCGAATTTACATCTAAATCCTACCAATCTTTCAGTTCCAGAGAATAATACACATAGAGAAATCATCCTTTGAGCCTCTAAAAACATTTTGCTTTGGGCCAGGTACTGGATAAGTATTATGTATGTGTTCCAGGGACAGAATGATGTTGAAGCACACATATCTCACATCTCTCACACCCTCTGCCAGAGGTTTTGACTTTATTTAGATTATAGCTCCATAGTCTGGTGACAAAACCCAGTATTATTCCTTTCGCAGATGAGGAAAGTGAATTTTAGAGAGGTCAATGTGTCCTGTCTAAGATCACACAAAACCTAAAATGGGAACCAAGACATAAATCCAAAGCTGCCTTCACAGGTTTGTGCTATAAATCATTGTGCTACATTCATCTTATGTCTAGAACAGAGCACATTCTTTGAGATCAGGCTCATGCATAACTTACCTACACAGCCCTCAAAACACTTAGAAGACTGTCTTGCACAGTAACTGCTCAGTAAATATCTTTGGAACTATTATGTCTAATTAACATTAACAATCAAATGAAGTCCTGTTTTTTTATGATATCTGAGCTACCTGAGAGGAGAAAAATAAGTAAAGGTGGTGGTTAAACTTGGCTCTTCTCAAGAAAGAACTAAATAATAATCCCTTTTTTCTTGGCAGGGCAAAGAGCTATGCTCTGAGAGCGTACTGGATGGCAAATATAAACCAGAGCCTGGTCTATCACAAAAATGATAAATTGGATAGGCTAGTTAACATGTTAGTTCTGAAGTAGAAGCATTAGGCAAAAATCCTGCAATTTGTCTTGATTATTCTTTGCTGACATTTTTATCCGTGCACACAGTCAACCACCTACCATGAGAAAGTAAAAGGAGCTCCATTTGCACTCAATTGAGATCAAAGAAAGAGTAAAAGAGTTCAAGAGACTGAAATCAATTTAAAATGGAAAGTTATGGGACTGCATGGAACAATGGGTGGGCATGGATAAAAAGACAACTGTGATTTTATTTAAGGGGAACTTTGAAATAACACAGGTTTCTCCAGCATGTGTCAACGCACACATAAAGTGGATATTGCAAGATGCCTTATTGATGAGAGTCACTTAGGGCTTTTACAATAGCTATCTTTCTGAACATCAACTCTGCCAGTTTTATTAAAATAGTTTATTTCCTGTTTTATTCCATTTACATTCATTCCAGCTACCCAATAGATATTGACTGAGTACCTACTGTGTCCTAAGTTTTATGTTATAAACTGGAGCTAATATGACAATACTGTGATAATAAAAGTCCCTGTTCTCACAGAGGTCACAGTCGAGTGTGTGAAGACTTCGATATAAATACAATACTACAAAATAGAGGATAAATGTTGTATAAAACATGTATAATTAAGATTGCACATCAATATCTCGTAGGCCTTTTTGGTTAATTTTTATTGAAGGCCACAATGAACAAATGTTTAAAAGTAAAATCCATTCAAGCCACATTATTTTCCCTCCTCATCTTTCAAAATTATCTCTAAATGCCACTAAAATTTGAAACTTTTTAATGAATCTAATCTATTCATTACTTTGTCAACTATACACTGAGATTCACTCAAAGATACTCTTTCATTTATTCAACAAAACTTTATTGCATACTTAGCAGAATTGAATATGCTGAGGTATATATTTAATAATTCTTGCCTCCAAGAAGCTCATAGTTTATAAGTCAGATCATCACCAGGCACATGTATTTATTTAAGTTCTAATTGATCTCTATTAATAGTCGATAAAATGAAAAGTTCAGCTCCTCTATAACATTAAGACAGTCAAATATATTTCCATACTCACAGAAAGTTCTAGTGGATTGTGCTGCTTTAGAATATGTGTAGGAGGGGTAATGGTGAAGTATGGGATGATTATATATAACGTTGGTCTATGGAGGAAATTTTTAACAGATTCACAGAGTGTTGCAGAAGTCAAGAATCTGGAAAGACTTCACTGAGGTTCTAAAGGGAGAGAATCAAGTGAGTGTGAAGAGGTTTTAAACAGCTTTACATCTCCTTACATCCTGAAGTCTTTTTTTAAAAAAATATTTATTTATTTATGCCTATAAGAGCCGGGATGTAGGGCAGAGGTGCGGGGTGGGGGTTGGGGGTGGTTAGAGAATTCACCAGAGACAGAGTGGGGAGCAGAACAGGAGGATCTACTGAAATACACTGCTGAGGGAGTAGTGGGTGAGACAGGAGAGGTCTGCTGTGCCACGGGCTCAGCTCCCTGGCCGGGGATCTAACTCATGCTGCAGTGGCTGTGAATAGCTTCATAGTGCTGAGACTTAATCCCTTGCACCACCAGGGAGGCCCACATACTGAAGTCTTTTTAATTTTTTTTTCCATCCCCAACCCATAAAACCATGACTGAGTTGACTGAGTTGCAGAATGTTGATACATTGAATGCTTAGAGAAATTACATTCCAACCTTATAGACTGGCTACCATAGTTCTCACTGTTTCCACTGTTGACATCTCTCTCTCTCTCTCTCTCTCTCTAAATATATATATATATATATATATATATATATATATATATATATTTATAACTTTTACATTTTGTATTCCCCTTAGGTAACCCACCACCAATTCACCCGTGATCCATCTCCGTGGTCCCTTGTGTCCTTTTCTACTCATTTTGTGCCCTTATCCTCCCCCTCCCCACATCCTCCCAAGTGTCTCTCATCTCTTGACTACACTCCAATGCCCAGGAAGGTCAGCAGAGTCCATGAATTCTGTTTCTCCTCTTGCAGTGCAATGCTAAGCATATAGGTCAATGTTCTCTTTATTGACGTAGTAACTAATTATAATAACTTATTATAGCTTACTTTTTATCAACTTGAGTAGTATTGAATAACTTACAGACACCCTTAAGTACTGGGGGTTAAAAGATGAAAATAAAGGATGAGGATAAGACTGTAGTATTGTAATTTGAAAGGAGTGTATTTATTGAATTGTTATAGAAGAAAGGTCCTTATGTTAAATGACACTTCATAATTGTTGAATGATACTTTATAAATGACATTTTATAATTGCTTTATAATTGTTCATTTAAATTTCTAATGTCTATTTTTCTATTTACACTAGTTTTTGGTTTATTGTCTTTTTCTGGGATGACATATTTTTAATAATTTTATTCATTGCCAAGTTCCTTTTATATTGACGTTATGATATGTCTGAGTAACAATTCTGGTAATATTATTTATTTAATGACACATAATGCTTTAAACTTTTCATCTGTTTAACACTTTGTCTTGTATTTTTGAATTTTATATATTTTTTACTGATCCACGGTTGAGAGGAGATTTTGAAAATATCCTTTTCTTTTACTAATATGATCATTTTTGTGACTTCATGAGCTGCTATGGAGCATGATTTATTTTTATTCCAGATCATCTTTGAATTGCTCCCTGACAGTCAAGGCTGAACTTCTCTTTCAGCTGAAAAATAATAATTCACATATGGTGTCCTTATGCACAGCCATGCCATCTGGAAATAGGAATATCAACTGCTCTCACCATGAAACTTTTATTTCAGCTCAATCCAATATCTGAGACCAAACTTCCAGGACATAGGCAAATAATGAAATGACTTGAAAAAGAAGAGTGTTCCTTCAGGTGATTTGGGATGGGCTAAAATTTAGCAGGATATTTTGGGGTTGATTAAGTTATAGTCTTGTATGTAGTATGTGCACCTGTAAATATGCAATGGAACCAACAAGTAACATATAAGTAATAAATACTTATTATTATAATAAGTAATGCTTTTCAGCATTTTTTTCCTCTGACAGCTTCTCTTTCTCTTGCCTTTTCACTCCAATACTTCCACAGTATATAGAAGTCTCATTATAATATGCAGTATTTTTGTTTATTAGTGTTGTCATAGATTATGTTTTATACGTAGCAGTGTTTGAGGAAGTGGCTAGTTAGGATTTATTCATTCCTGTAACCAATAATTATTGAAACTCTATATTTTCGATTTATTTATTTATACATACAAGCTGGGGTACAGGCCAGAGGCATGGAGCAGTGAGAGGGTTCACCAGGGACAGAGTAGGGAGCAGAACAGGCAGATCAGAAATACACTGCTGAGGAGAGCAGTGGGCGAGGCAGGAGAGGTCTGCCGCACCATGTGGGATTCTCCCCGGCTGGGCGTCGAACTCGCATCACGCACTGCCGACAGCTCCACAGCGCAGCGCTCAACTGCTGCGCCACCACGGAGGCCCTGAAACTCTATATTTTCAATATAGCACTTAAAGGTAGAAGATGGAATGAAAAGATTCAGATCCTTCTTAATAGAAGTGACTACAGGAGTAATGGAATGAGTGCGAATAAATAGAAGAATTCAACGTTAGCACTAAAAGGACACTGAGGTACCTAATCCTGCCTGGTCATATGAAAACTAGGATCATTTGATTTTTCTCTGAAAGATAGGTACACTTTGCCATGTAGGCATGGGGACAGAGCATTCAAAGCAAAGGCAATAGCCTGTGAAAAGCAGAGGTAAGAAAACAGGGGAAAACCTGGGCAATTGCAGGTTACATGTAGTGGAAAGAGTGGAAAGTGAGGGTGGGCAGCTGAGCGGGGCTGGTGCCACATGGACCTTAGCAGGCTCAGGAAAGACCTGAAAAGGTTTTCAGATGGGGAGTGGCAAAGTCAGATTTGTTTTTATAGAAAGAGCTTTCTGAGAATATTTTAGAGGATGGCTAAGAAGAGGGTTGAGAGATAAAGCAGCAGTGTGATTGAGCTACAGAGATTCAAGATAGTTTCAGAGAGGAGATGAGAAGTGAATAAAGTGAATAAAGTCTTAAAAACTAAGCAGGGTTTCCGTCTTCTCAGCCTACATTGTCTCCTTAACATGGAGAATTTCTTAGCTCCTACTGCCTCCAGGAAGCCTGTCTGCCCTTAGAATCTTCACTAGGAGACACACTTTAAACCACTTAATAGATTTTAATATCTTTCTACTCAGAAAGTGGTCCACAGATCAACACATCTGGGAACTCGTTAGAAATGCAAGACCTCAGTCCTCACCAAGACCCCCTGTATCTGTGTTATAGTAAGATCCCCAGGTGACTTTTGTGAGAAGCACTTTCATAGTTCTCCGGGCACACATTATCACACTTTAGGGGGAGAGTGGAGATTTCTATGCTCTGCTTCTTCTGACTCTCCCACAGTGTATATCGTAGGTAAGAGGCAGGTAATTGCCAGATGATTTATTTCCAAACAATGTGTGTTACTTTAAGCAATTCAACCATTCAATTTAAGACATTTATTACAACTGGAGACCAGTTAAGGGGTTATTACAATATTGTCCAGGTGAAAAATGAGGTGGTATTAAGGCATTGATAGCAGAGATTTGAAAAAAAGAAGTAGCCATGGAAAAAGAAATATTTAGAAGGAAAGATTGGTAACCTCTGCTAATTAAGGGTACAGAAAGTGAAAATGAGAGAAAGTACAAACATACAGGTGAGGTGAATACAGTAACCTGCTGATTTTACTGACCAACTGAAGATTAGATGATATTCCAAGTTTATTCAGAGACAATCTTCATTTTTCTATCTTTCTTTTTGGCCAGTTAAGTATTTGAGTCAGTGACTCCTATAGAACAGGCTCTGTTTCAGATGTTGTAGAGAAAATGTTGCATCTGATACCACTTGGTCCTTGGCCTCAAAGAATTTACTGTCTAATGAAGGAGACAGAAAACACACCAGCAACTGAATAGAATGCAGTAAGTTGTGGTAAAGGTAATAGGAGGTAAAAGGTAACTAACTGCAAGACTCAGGTGGAATCCTTAGTCAGAATTTATATTGGATAGTTTGAGAAAATACTTTATAAGAGGGGACTCCCACAAAGAGCCCTCAAACCCTAATAAATAGCCAGGTGCATGTCTGTGTGTTCAGTGGATAAGAGGGTTAGGTGGGAGCTGGACTTCCAAGCATAAGAGCAAAGCATGTAGTGAAGGCCTAGGAAAGGGAGCTGGGTAGTTTTCTTAACTAATTTATGTTCTATGTGGCAGTGGTATGCAGTGTTAGAGGAGGTCTGCTTTATTGACATATACAGGTAGATAATGTTGTAAAGTGTCATTGATCTGGTTATTGCAGATCAAGGTACACAGTAATTTCTTGCAAACCAGTTCTTTCACAGGGAAAACACGATGACTTAGCATTACCCTGTTCCTTGTCTGTCTCGTTTACAATGAAGTAAATCAAATTTACATCTGTTTTCTCTGCAGGATCATTTGATGGAAACCTGCTGATCATTCAAAACCCACCGAAATACCATTTTTAAAAAAATTTTTGAATAACAGAAGCTAACTGTGGAATAAGTGAAATGGTTGGGCTTTTTCCTTGCGGGACTCTGGTTATCACCTGCAGCCTTGAATGCAGGAGGCGCTTTGGAGAGTGGGCGCTGGGCACGCGGGCCTGGTGGTGGATACCTGGAATGTGGTGTGGTTGTGCATAAGTGTACACACCTGAGCCTGGAGGTCAGGGACATAAGAGCAGCATTACTGAGAGACAGCTGGGCTCTGAGAGGACGGGCAACGGCTGCAAGAGAAAGAGACCTCGAGAAGACGCCAGAGAAAGCCCAGAGGTAAAAACAAACATATAAAGATTTGCAGGGGGCCCAAGTTGCTGTCTCCCTGCTGGCTTATTCCCCTGTGTACTATTAAAAAACCTGTGGGGATGATGCCAAGGGCTCCAAGGTTTTCTTTTAAGCTGCCTGAACCAACCCAGTGAACCTACCCGGCCTAGGATGGTTGCAAAACTAATCCTCGCTCTTTCCTTTTCTTAAATCCTGAGCCTTCTATTTGCTCATGATCTTCAGGAAGAAAAATCATTTCATCTTGATCATCTTTACAAACATCTCAGTCACTGACAGCATGTGAGTTATGGAGTAGGCACTCAAAGAACAGATTTACCCTCTCAAACAAATTAACTGGATTCTTAATTATTGAACTGGGTAGATAATTGGTGATGGTGAGAGCTATCTTTATAAAAATAATTTTTTAAAGATTTATTTATTTATATATACACGCTGGGGTACAGGCCAGAGGCGTGGGGTGGCGAGAGGGTTCACCAGAGACAGAGTGGGGAGCAGAACAGGCAGATCAGAAATACACTGCTGAGGGGAGCAGTGGGCGAGGCACGAGAGGTCTGCCACACCATGTGGGATTCTCCCTGGCTGGGCATCGAACTCGCATCGCGCACTGCTGACAGCTCCACAGCGCAACGCTCAAACTCTGCGCCACCAGGGTGGCCCTATCTTTATAAAAATAAATTTAAAAGTGAGTATTTTGCCAAATTTGAATCTTATGTATAAATTATTAGTAATTTATAACTATACTGGGGAGGAGATTAGTTATATTTGCCCCCTCATTAAAACCATTTGTACCCTGTAAAATATTTCTGGATTCCACATCTGTTTTTCTATAGATGACATTTCTCTATAAACAGCTCAAAAATAAATTCTCACTTTTTTTTCTTTGTTAGCTAAATGCAGTCACTCAGTTAGGTCAGTTTCACAGTAAAATTAGACAACACATTGTAGCTACAGGAAAGAGAAAGGAAAAGTGATGAAGCTATAAACATTTAGCACTGGGGATCTCTGTTTCTAAGGGGATAGTTACCAGGACCATGTCCTTGGTATTTTATTCTCATCATTTCAAGATAAATTAAAAGACACTCATACTTTTGCATTGTGTTTACTTTTTCTTTCATCTCTAACTCATCTTTGACACCTTTGCCTCCTGACTAAACTGAGAGAAGGGGCAGTTTTCTTTTTATATAGAAATAGCTGCAGGGGGCATAAATAGTGCTTGACAGCTCTTTTATTTTATTAAAGAAAAATAAATGGTCTTACTGAATTAGCTTGGGATTATATTGCTATAATTCTGTCACTATTTTGGAAAGAATGTCCCTCCCCATCCAGGGCACCATGAATGACTGACTGCTGTCACTCAGTGGGGTCTATCAGAGAGGTCACAGTTAACAGAATGGATCAATGAGTGGTCTTGTGGACATTGCTCTTTAGAAATGGATTTCAAATTAAAACCCAATCCTCAAATTATTAAGGACCTTGAGAAAAAATTGAGGTCACATTTGGATAGCAGTTTTAGAGCAATAGCTTCTAGAAATGTTCAATTTCTCTAGAGTTCAAATATACCCATTCGACTAAAACAAAGTGGGCTCCTCTGACTTTCCCACTGCTATGTGTTGTCCCTCTCACTCTCAAGGGTGGATATGATATCCTTTACAAATCGAAAAAACTAATGTTTTAAGTTAAAAATACATTTATACCACAATACCACAGTAAACTTTCTCCTTGCTAACATGTAACAAATATATTAAGGTGGTGTGACCTCAGTCAGGGAAATGAGAAAAATCCACTTGATGTTTGACCCTAGCTATGTATACATCAGAAACTGTCTGAATACTGATGTTTTTCATTATTCCATTGCAACAGTACAATATATTTTCTCTCCCACTGCACCCATCACTTTCTCAAATACACATATTCAATTTTACCTATCCATGCTTTTCTGCAATTTCTGGTTCCTAAATATTCTTGCAGGTACACATGGACGTCAGAATCTCATTTTTTTCTACATGATCAAGACAACAGGTAAATGCTGTGCAGTCAGGAACACTATTTAGTCCTACCTAGGCTTTAATAGTCTAAAATAGTATTTTGTTAGGAAAACAATTCATTCAAATTTAAGTATTGCATTTCTCATACAGTAATCTTTAACCAGCAATTGCAGATTATTTGAGGGATCTGATGACAACTTTCCTCTTATCACTATGCTTATCATAGTCCCCACTGGTAATAATACCTACTGATTGAAGAGAAAAAATAGAAATGTGGTGAGGTAATAAAGAGTTTGAATCACATATTCCTTAAATACTTCCTAAATCTATGAGAATGATTTTATAACCTCGAAAAAGTCACTGAACATTTCTAAGTTTCTACTACTCTCTATTTAAATCAAGGTAAAAATTTCACCTTATCTACTTCAGTGATGAAGGTATGAAGATGCATAATTATAAAAAGTACACCAGCCTTTCTTTAAGCCCAGTGAGTATAAGGTATTTATAAAAGAGCACAGAGTTTGTAAACACAAAAGTTTTTGACAAACTGCCTTGAATAAAGGAAAAAAAATCACAAATCACTTCTTGATATTCATTTTCTGAGGGATTCCTGTTTTCACCATATACCTTGCATTAATAGTTAAATGAAAAACCTAAGGGAATTTTTATGTCATTGCATTTAGCATTCAGCTATGTCTTCCCATTGCTAGGCAGTGAAATACTCATCTTCTACTTTAAGCACTGGATTTACTGCTCCTAATGGGAGATTTGCATTTGTTCTGAGATTACAAATAACAATTATGCCAAAGCAATTACTCTTAACCTCAATTTGTAGCTCTTGCCTGCAGCAGGGCACTTTCCTGTGTTCCATTTATTTTCATTCTCATTTTGGCCTGGAGGTATTTCTAAATAAATCAATCACAGTAGATGTTGGAATAGATCTATTGAATAACACCTAAGCTAACTACACATACTGTGGAGAATAGAGAAAATTATAACTATAATTCATATAAAAAATAGAAAAGGGTCAGTTATCTGAAAAATTCAAGGGTAAAATCTTTAGCCCTAGATTAACTAGATAGTCTGTAGTGCTTTTGACTTATTTTTGTACGAGCAGAAGCAGCAATGTATGAGACAAAAGTAAATAAAACACTGCTTGATTGATAAACAATTTATGAATACCCTACATAATATATATGAGTTTCTTTTATCAACAACCATACTGATAGAAATCACTAGTTACAGCTACAGTAATTGTTATTCTTCATCATAATCTTCCTACTGTGTGAGACATTGTTAAGCACTTTAGCTGTTATTTACATTTTTTTGTCCCTATCTTGCCCCAATGTATAGAGTGGGTGGCATAGCTAAGGACACACATTATGTCTATTCTGGAGTCTGTGCTCTCATTCTTTCACTCTACTTGCACTTTCCCACTACAAGCCAAAAGCACCACCTGCAGTACTGCTGCCTGAGCTGTTGGCACATCGTGGTTAAAGAGTGGTTCCAACATAAAGGAGTCATTCAAAATTTATTAATTGTGACTGTTTTCACTTCCTTTGTCAAGTTAGTCATGTGTGTATATATATCTTTTGATTTTCTTTTGTTTTAAAGATTTATTTATATGTGCATACAAGCTGGGGTGCAGACCAGAGGTGTGGGGTGGTGAGAGGGCTCACCAGAGACAGAGTGGGGGGCAGAACAGGCAGATCGATCGAAACACACTGCTGAGGGGAGTAGAGGGTGAGACAGGTGAGATCTGTCGCGCCATGTGGGAATCTCCAAGCCTGGCATCGAATTCTGCCTTAGCTGCAGACAGCTCCACAGTGCTGCGCCCAACCCATTGCGCCACCAGGGAGGCCCAAGATTACTCATGTATCTTAAGGAGACCATAATAGAATTAAAGATCATGAATAAATGCTAATATTTTGACTGTATTCTAGTAAAATTGTATATAAAATTCTTGTGTTTTTCTTTATATTGTGATTTTCTCTAAAGCTTGTTTTGATTTAGTTTTGTCTATTCTTTGGCTCTGTTTTTGTTCCATACATAAATGAAATAATCTGGTATTTGTCTTTCTTTCTGATTTCTTTCTTTTTTTTTTTAAAGATTTATTTTTTTATTTATACATACAAGCTGGGGTACAGGCCAGAGGTGTGGGGCGGCGAGAGGTTTCACCAGAGACAGAGTGGGTAGCAGAACAGGCAGATCAGAAATACACTGCTGAGGGGAGCAGCGGGCAAGGCAGGAGAGGTCTGCCGCGCCATGTGGGACTCTCCCAGGCCGGGCATCGAACTCGCGTCGCCGCTGCTGACAGCTCCACAGCGCAGCGCCCAACTGCTGCGCCACCAGGGAGGCCCTTTCTCTCTGATTTCTTTTGCTTCACATAGCCCTATTTCCATACATGTTCTCATAAGTGGCATAATTCCATCTTTAAAAAATAAACTGAGTAATATTCCATTGTGTTTACACACACACACACACACACACACACACACACACACACACACACGTCTTCATAATCCACTCTTCTGACATTAGACAATTAGTTTGTTTCTTATCTTGGCTGTGTAAATAGGGCTGCAGTATACATAGGAGTGTGTATATCCCTTTAAATTTGTGATTTTGGATTCTTCAGATAGATACTTAGGATATCTATCTAGGATACTAGGAGTAGAATTGTTGGATATTTAAAGGTAAGAAAAACTTCATAGGGGATACTTGGCAGAAAGCCCTGGGAGAAATTACTGCCAAAGATTTAACATCTAATTAAGGATTACTTTAGAATCTGGGGCTTAAAGAGTAAATAGGGAAAACATTATTATATTAACCAGAATGATGAGTAATCTGGCAAAAAAAAAAAAAAGTTTGAGTAATGAGTAAAACAGTTGAATTTTTGTCACCCCAGCTGGTATCCTGATATATGGAACAAATGAACCTCTCAAAGTCACAAACCCTGAGTTAGAGGTGGGAAAATATATGACAAGGGGAGAATCCTGGGATCATTAAAGAAGTCAATTGGGAGTAATGTAATACCTGTAATTTCAAAATCCCAAAGTGTGATAGGATTTGTTGTGCTGGTATTATAAGAGCTGTTAAAATGCTTGTGAAATCATTTTACCCAAATTTATTAATGACCTCACAAGGAAATTATAGATTTTAACATTTAATTTTTCAGCATAAAAGATCTCTTATAGGACACTCTATATGAATTATTTGAAAAGGGTGGAAACTAGTTTACGAGCTCATATTTTAGATCAGGTTTCTCTGCCAATAGCATAGTATTCTGCTATTTTCGAAAAGAAAATCATATCACTGGAAAATTACATAGGGAAGGCATATTAAGGATAATAGAAATAATTGCCTTAAAATGCATTTTACTCATGATGTCACTTAATTTAGGAACAAAGAAGAGCACTGCAGGCAAATTAAAATATATTAATTCCTTCAAGGCAAATATTTCTCATACTACCAACAGAGATACATAATTTAAATATTTTTCAGTTATTTATAATATTTAATGTTGCAAAAATATTTATTACTCTCAAAAATATGACATTGCTATATATCGCAAACTGCATTTTTAATTTTTTTGTGTGTAGAAAAAGTAGGGTGTAGATCAGAGGTGCAGGGGGTGAGAGGATTCACCAGAGAGAGAGTGGGGAGTAGAACAGGCAGATTTACTGAAATACTCTGCTAAGGGGAGCAGTGGGTGAGGAGTGGTCTGCTGCATCGCATGTGGATTAGCTTCCTGACTGGGACTGAACTCAGGTCGCAGAGGTGATGGCACTGAGACTTAACCCCTAGGCCACCAGAGAGGCCCCTCAAACTGAATTTTTTAAATGAACTTAAAGGTTTAACCATATATTTGCCTATCTCTTCTTTCAACAAATTTATCAAAGTGGTACTTGATGTCAAACATTGAATAAATGGATAAAAGGCATATGAATGGATATTCTCCATAAGAACACAAATTTTTGTTTTCACATTTTTCATATGCAAATGGGGAAATTGGTACATTCAAGTTCAGTGATAAATTTTTATCTGATAAGTATACAAAATATACAAGTAGATAAACATTTGTGTCAACAGAGCAAAGGCATACATGTGTAGCATACTGAGAAGCAAAAAGTCCATATTATAAAACTGATACTGACACTACTTAAATCTTTTCTTTAATCCAAAGTCTCCTTAAGATGTTGCCAAATACTGTGGTCACTGCCACATATTAACAGGTATCACGCATTTGAAATGAACAAAGGAATTCGGCGATTATTTTTCACATGTATATCATTCAATACAGAGCTGAAAGGTATAATGAGTTTTCCTATTCAACTGTTCCTTTTCAAACCATTTTTTCTTTCATTAAGACTAAAGCAATTTGTGAAAGAGGACTGTTTGGAGCACTTTATCTCTTGTCAGCCCTTGGGTTGATGATGTAATACCATAATCTATCATGGAGCCAGCAGGCTCTCTGATGGATTACAGCAGTGGATCACCCACTTGCTGCTGTGCCTGTAATACACCATGACCAGGGCACAAAAACAAAGTAGTTTTGAAAGGACTAAAAGTTCCAGGAAAATCTCTGTTCGGATTTTTCCCCCTCAATTTTAAAATACGTTACTAAAGTTTGTAAGAACTGAAAAATGTTAATGGGCAAAATTTAAGGCTAGCACAGAAAGAAAAGCAAAACTTTTCTAGGTCATGATTCAAATGCAAATTTACTTTAGATGTTATAGGAATAAGAGAAGCTTGATTAGATTGGGTTTAGAAATGTCCATGGCGGTAAATGATGATCTTATGAAAGAAAAATCCTTCCTATCCTGCAGTTATCAATTGAATTATGAATTAGTTATGTTTATATTGCTGAAAAAGTCATAGGTAGCACACATGAGTAAAAGATAATGAGGGTAGGGGATCATGTTTTTCCTTTATTTAAACACTAAATTGTCCAGAAGTAGGTTTGGCAACATTTTTCTATGACGACTAAGGGCGCAACTGTGATTGTTGAACTAAATGCTGGAAGATTCCTATTTGAATTTGGATTAGCCATCTAAGCCCTTCCAACTCTAGACTTTTTTACTTTTGTGGGTCAGATAGAAACTGAGGATAATAATGATTTTTTTTTTAAGATTTATTTATTTTTGCATACAAGCTAAGGTGCAAGCAAGAGGCATGAGGTGGCAAGAGGGTTCACCAGAGACAGAGTGGGGAGCAGAACAGGTAGATCGATGGAAATACACTGCTGAGGGGAGCAGTGGGCCAGGCAGGAGAAGTCTGCCAAGCCATGTGGCAATCTCCCTGGCTGGGCGTCAAACTCGCGTTGCTGCTGCTGACAGCTCCACAGCTCAGCGCTTAACCGCTGCGCCACCAGGGAGGCCCGATAATAATGATCTTAAATCACATTTAAATACCTTTTATACAAGCACATAAATATACATTTTTATTGAGCATATAATAGGTATTCAGTAAATGTTTTCCTTCCTTGATTTCCTCCAAAGGTCTCATGTAGATACTACCTAAAGCTATGTGAATCCCAAATAAAGCAATTTCCTTTCTAAGTGAACATTGTACTTTTGGCATGTAAAACTCTGATAATGAGTAATGATTTTCAGGTGAATTATATTGGTTGTTAATTGAATTTCTAGCCTGAATATTATCCATGTAATTTTCTACACAGATTCAAATTTCACAATGCTTTACTTGAGTAGAAAATGGGAAAGGGATAGAAAACACAAACAATATTATCAATTTTCTTAAAAATGTTCACTATTTTCTCCATGAAAATGGGAGTGACTATATGTTTATATATATATATATATATATATATATATATATATATATATGTGTGTGTATATAGTGTTAAAATTAACATTTACTTAAACTGGCTCCTTAAGGACACACTAATTTATTCAAAAAATGGAATTATAGATAACACTAAATGGAAATTTTTTTCATCATAACTGATAAAAACCAGAGATATTGAAGGACAAAACATATACACAAATATTCTTGTTTAATGGATAGATAAAAAGAAAAATACATTCCAATCAGCAGGAACATTGTGACATGAAGAGTCTGATATAAAATGCTGTTTTTCCAAACAGTATTAGGAGAAGGTAGTCTGTACTATGTAGAAAGACTGGATGGGGCAAGGAGTTGGAACTGAGGTGCTGATGCTACCATGGAGACATGATGTGGTGACGTGTATGGTAATAGAAGTTATCAGGTTTTTTTCTGCTCTCCCACCCTTAGCATTAATGATAGACCCTTGCGGTCCTGTCCACATGCCTGATGGTGGCACCTGGAGTGTGGTGTGGGTGGGTGCACCACAACCATACTGAGCCAGAGACTGAGCATATAGGAGTGGTGTCACAGAGGCAGAAGCAGTAGAAGAAGCAGCAGAGGCAGCAGAAGAGAAGAAGTAGCAGCAGAAGGAGAGAAGAGAGCAGGCAGCAGAAAGCCCAGGAGACGATGCCAGAGAGCCCAGAGAGAGTTAAGATTTGCTGGGGGCTGGGAGGCCTGCCAGCATCCTTGCCCCCTGGTCCTCCTTGACTGCCCTGTACCTGGTTCCTAGCTCCAAAAGATAATTAAAAGCCTGAAAAAGCCACTGAGGGCTCCAGGACTCCTCCTTTGACCTGTCTGCCTGAATCGTAGGGAACCTGCACTGTGACTTGCTGGCACTACAGGGAGAGAAGTAGAAACGAGATGGCAAGGGAGAATGGTGATGATCACTGTGAGGAAGAGAACCTATGTGACTGAGAATATGACTTAACCATGGCAACAGGCAAATATAAAAGGGTAATGGTTTTGTAGAAATTTTGATATAAAAAATAGTAACAGCTCTCATTACAACACTTACTACCTGCCAAATATTTTCTTAATTGCTTTAAATTTATTAACATACTTAATCCTCTCTCTCTCTCTCTCTCTTTCTCTCTCACTCAGCGGGTGGGGGGGTGGGCGGGGGAGGGGAGGATAAGGGCACAAAATGGAATAGAAAAGAACACAAGGGACCATGGAGATGGATCACGGGTGAATTGGTGGGCTACCCAAGGGGAATACAAAATGTAAAAGACATAAATAACAATAAAAATATATATTATAAAATAAAAAACATACTTAATCCTCACAAAATCTTATACAGTAGCATTCAAGATGTCATGACTTCAATGAAGTTAGAAATGCAAAGATTATTTTCTAGAATTTAACACTGGATGACTAAGATAAAACAGTATCAGTTCTTCAGACACTATTGCTAAAGAAGTATATGTTGGTCTGTTTAAAAGTGAGACAAAATGAAATTCTTTGTAGTGTCAAGCTTGGAGTTTAAGAGGGAGGTGGGAAAAAACAGAGGAAAAAGCAAAGTTTCTAATAAAAGTTTTATGCTTTGTAGATATCGCTTTCAATATATTTCACAAAGTTTAAGAATAAATATAAAGAAACTGAAGTTAGTAACTCAAGAAATGCTTTTATCGAAAGAAATAAAATGCTAAGTAAGAAAGATGATCTTTAATCTCTTATTTATTTTAAATAAAGCATTAAGTGGTAGAAGATTCCCAACAGTTTCAAAAGCAGAAACAATGTTTAAATAACTATGGTTATTAAAACTATGGTTAAATGTGAAGAATTTCCTAGGGTGTTTTCTGGAGGGATGGAAATACTGGTGTTTAGAAAAAAAAGTATCATAAGGACCCACAAGACTAAAACTTCCTCACAAGCAGCTCAGGAAAAAAATATGCGAGAGAAAATGCAAATATTAACATTTGAAAAATCCTGGTGAAGACTTTTGTATAATTCTCTTAACTCTTCTGTAAGCATGAAATTATTTTTAAATACGATTTTTAAAAAGTAATGGGTGCTGTTTATATATATAGTGTGTGTGTGTGTGTGTGTGTGTGTGTGTGTGTGTGTGTGTGTATCCTGCAGTTCTAGAGCTGGAGGGAAAGAAAAATAATCAATGCTAAGAGTCATAAAACAAACGGATTATACATTTTTGATGAAAAAGAAAATCCCTTAAGAACTGTATTTCATTTGGCCCAGTCCAAGTACTTATGAAAAGATAATGCTGTGACTGTAATGCTGCATCTAAGACAATGCAATCAAATACCCATGGAGGCTATCATGGTATCTTGCTAAATACCTACTGAAAGTTAAGCATGAAAAGTAATAGTTGAAGAGAAGTGGCTAGTGGGTAATTGCTGAAAAGCTCATTGGAACTTCAAAGGATAGGAATAACAGGTGATAACTTACTTTGATGACTTTAGTACAAATAAACTGTGGAATTGGACCAGCAGCCTAACTTGATTAACACATCAACCTTGTAGTCTCAGGAACCTGTCTCTTGCTGTCTCTAATTTTTTTTCTCTTCTGTGTGATCTTCTTTTGATAAAAATTCCTCCCCTGGCCACTTCTTTTAACACATATCTTTCCTTATTGGGCTGTCTTTCCTCTTCCCCTTTTCAACTTTTCACTAGATCCTTTTTCTCTTTCTTAGCCATTCAAAATTTTATAATCAAAACAAGTTAGAATTTATAAAGTTGAGTTGTTGCAGTTAGTGAATATAATGTGAGCCTTACAATATTATATTTAGAGCTGAATTTTAAATATGATTTAAAATTAAATCATATTTAATTTAAAATATGATTTTAAAATCCCCACAAGTTGCTATTTCCTTGCATTTGGCCCTTCTTTATTTTTGTTGCTTGGCTAGTTGGTTGGTGGTTGAGTGGCACTTCTTAGTTTTAAAAATGGATCAGAATTTAACGATAGTCATATCGGTATAGATACCAAAGGTGAAAATCTTAACTAGCTTATTCATTCTTGGCTTTCAGAATGCCATGACTTCATAGAACTCTGGATAATGAATAAAAATTCGTACTTCTATGGTAGCAGCCATTCCCTAAGGATCTAGTCAAGATATTGTACAACAGATGTGACAGTGGCCAGTACATACTTGATGAACATGAGCCTGGCTACTCCTGAGTTGACCCAGAGGACACTCAGTAAGAATTCTCTGCCTTAGAGAAAGGACATTTTAAAAAATATTTTACATTAAAAAGAAGGCTTGTGAAGACTTCAGATACAATATTTTAGAAAAGGAGTGTAAATAAATTTGAGGATATCCAACAGCTTTGAGGAGCTATTGCCATGGTCTGGATATACCTAGAATTTGAGGAGAAAGGCCTGAAGAATGAAAGAGTCAGTTTATAGTATGGGTTTGGGAGCTCACACATAGTAAGTCTGGTGGCTATACTAAGTAACCCTTGAAAATTTAATTAATGATCTTTTCAAATCATTTTTCTTATATACTACACTTCCCTCCATCCTCCTGTCTCCCCCACCCCCAGTCTCTCACCTTAAAAAATACAAGTGCATCCACATAAAAACACCGTTATATAAGCATTTTAAAACTTTAATGTTGCACACACATTACATGGGGATTCTGGAAAAATGTAAGATCTGATTCTAGATTTGGGACAAAGTCTGAGATTTTGTATTTATAACAAGCCATGAAGGTATACTTAGGACTTTCAGTCTGTAAACCATAATTTGAGTAGCAATACTCAATATCAAAATGACTTTCTAGTGAACTTCATTGACAGTCAACCTTATGTTGTCGCCACCATTTAGTTATAAATGTTACATCCCTTCCTTCTGAGGTTTATAAACTATTTGGCCTTTGGTTTCTATTTATATTTTACCCCTACATGATATACATAGAGTTCCAGATACATACTGAGCATTCAAGTAACACATGCTAAAACAAATTCCACTTTAAATTATATCTTATTACATGACCCTTGGCTGCAAATTTTCTTCTTAACAAAATAGAAACTGACCTGTGAAATTTTGTTGGTTAGCATTCCATGATAAGAGCTGAAAAACAATTATTGATTTGTGGAGAGAATGCACACTTAATAAGGCAAGTAAACAAAAAAATATATTATTGTTATTTTGCCCAATATAATGCCATTTAGACACAGCATTTTATTTGTTAAAGATATTCTCCACCATTTATGACCCACCACACAGAAAGGTCTAGTGGACAGACAATTTATTTTCTAATTAGAGGAAAGGCAAGGGAACAATTTTAGATGGTGGTGTGACTATCATTTGTTAATCATCTAAAAAAAATCTTAGATTTTACCTAAAAAAAACTTGCTCACAGCACTTTGATCAAATTGTCTTTGCAGAAGAACATCTATTTACTCATCAACATCCCTATTATCTACCTCTCACCAAATGCTTTTTAAGTTCTGGTGCTGACGTAATCTGTAATGAAAATATAGGTATTTCCAGAGTATTTTGGTAGCTTGACTGAGTTAAGTTATATTCCTAAAGGCACTATCCAATAAAGATTGTGTTTTAGTCACCTTTATCAGCATGATGTTATTTACTAAAGAAAAAAACAACTTTTTCCACCAAGATCTTCACTACTGCTTTTTTCACCTTGACTGGTAAAACTGGTAAATTTTCTTCTTACAGCTTGCATACAATGCTACTTAAAATAATCAATACGTGCTTTAAGTTGGTCTCCTGCCAGTTTATATTACGGAAATGTGGTGCAAAGTATTATAGCTAGATTGTAAATGAAGACAGAAATAATCTGTAAGGTAAAAAATAAATAAATAAATAAATACATAAATAACTTTCTTTTTTGTAAGGCTTATAAAGGGATTTTACTAAGATCTACTTTGTTCTCTGGAAGGACTGCAAAGCTTCCTTTACATTACAAAAAAAAAAAAAAAGTGAACATACATACTTTTTGCTACCCTTACATCTTTATTCATTTTATACTGCTTTATTCACTTTGCAAGCTCTTGCTTATTTTTATTGCAATTTGTACTATATGTTACTAGCATAATATAAAGCAACACCAGCGAGGGAAACATTTCTTTTATCTGAAAATGAGAACTAAATGGACAAAAAATCCATTACACCCTTAGCAGCTATGTTTATTTGACATATCATTGAAACCTGAAAAACCTACCAGTAAGACTTTCCTATATTGTCTAATGAAAAGTTTTCAAGCATATTTTCACTATATATTGTTCACAAATGCTTCATTGTCCCCTGACAAATGGTCTGTAACAAATCTTTAAAACCTTCTCTCGCAGTACTACAGTTTAAAAGATTCATACCATCAAACGCTGCACCTCAAAGGCTAATGTCTACTCTCCAAATTTCAAATACCGTAGCCTAATAAAAATTTAAAGAGTCTGAGCTTCTCTCCTGGGAGCAGCTGTCAAGCATCTCTTACAAGAAAGAAACATAAACAGCCTCCACCTAGAGGACCAGTATCTTGTTTGAGAAGAGATATAGTAAGGACAAGTTCATTTTAGTGAAAAACATTTAAGTTATGTTATTTGATGTTAACATGATGGGCTTTAGATCTCTCAATAACTGTGGAATAAAGTGTTTTAAATACATCAGATGTATTTAGGAAAGGAAAATGAAAATCTTCATATATATATATCAAATATTCACACATATATGCAAACATATAAATATATACATACACATACACATATTTAATCTATTTTAAGGACATTGATGTTTGTTTCTCTGTAACAACTTTCATCAATTTTCTGTCTGAAGTCTGATCTAACCTTCTTATAACTGTATTTCATTAAGTCATTTCTGCCCTGGAGACAAAACAAAGTTCATTTTAGCTCAGCAGCATTTCACATTTTGTTCTCTGAATGCATCTCATCAATGATCCTTCATTTATACTTCTGATTCAGTAAAATTCCTTGTAGTAAAATTCTGTCATAAAAGTTTGGTTTGAAAAATCCTGTGGAGAAAGGACCAAACCACTTACTTTATGTCATCTACAGAACAATTTATTTGAGGACAGAGACCTTAGATTAAATTGGAAAGATCGCCACTTACTTCCACAGAAATACAATCTCATTTTTCCATTATATATCTTAAAGTGTATTTATACTATTATTCTAATAAAAAATATTTAAACTCAGTGTAATGTTGAGTTCTTTATAAAATGAAGCCTAAACTAACTCTTTTGTGACCCATTTTCTCTCCAGGATGCCTTCTGCTGATTTTTGCTTTGAGGAAGAAAAACATGCCTATCTTGAGGAATAATGATAGTTCTGGACTCCTTTCTCATTCTCTAATAACCTAATGTAATTCAGTGAGGAAGGGTTACCTTCAACATTTTGCCAAGGTACATTAACCGCATATGGAAATGAATTATGGTTGCACTTTTTTGGTTACATTGTGGTTCACTCTTCTGTAAATGCTAAAGACAATAGAAAATGAATAAAGAGAAAAACATGGACAGTCAGTTTGAATTAACTGGTTTTTAGAGAAATAGTGACTGTTCTAAGAGAGATAAAGTTCAGTCCAATAATTCAAATTACCTGAATTTATAAGTTAGCAGTTAAAGTCATAGTCATCCATATTTTCTTATCCAAACAATTTTGATGATTTGATTGTATCTAAACAATGCAAGCTATTATAATCTAGTAATGTTTAAGAACAAAAAAAAACTTTAAAAATAACCATTTGGTAGTTGAAAATACAACTTAAAAATATAACACAACAAGTTCTAGATTATAAGGAACTTGTCAGAGATGCAAAGAATTTACATTTTATTTTAAATGCATGAAAATCTATTGGAAAATTATAAGCAATGAGTAAGATGATTTGATAACTTTCTAAAAGCACATACTGGCTGATGCAAACATAATAGAAGGAGGTGGTGGTAGTACAAAGAAATAGATGACTTAGGACCATCATGTTATAGTAATATTTGAACTTCTTAGTAGAGTAGGATATAAAAAGTTTTACTATAAAATAATAATACACACTGGATGCTCAGTGAGTATTACATACAGACCTACATGGTAAGTCCTTTAAAACTGATATATTTGATAATAAAAGTAGCATTCATTTTTAAATTATTTTATAGTTTTGATTGAGATTGAAAGTATTTGCTCTTCCTGATGAAGAACCAAAAATATGCTAAATAAATTTGGTTCAAGTGGTATATGAATGCATACAGACAGGCAGACAGAAAGATAGATAATTATCATCATGTGTATATATGTACATATATCCATATTGGCTATATTCATGTAAATGGTATGTTTGGTACAGTTCTAGATGAAAAGTTTAGTTCTACCTTTCTTTAAATATTTCAGAATTTTAACTAATATATTTTTATATTTCACCATTGTATTTTGCAATACAGAAAAAATTAAAGATCACACCTATACTGTTTGGCTGATATTACATGATTTGTGATCAAAACCCTTTCATGATGTCTTTATATGAAAACTGATACATAGAAATACTTTTGTCTATGTGTTCTGTTCCATAATCATTGTTTTCTATTTACACAAAGAGGTTCAAACAATTCTAATAAACATTCATGAAGTATTTTTTTCTTAGCTAACTTTTAACTTGGATATGGGTTTTGATACAAATCTTTTGTCCATCTGTAGTGTGGGAATCAGTTAAAGAGCTGAAGAGGAACTGACTGTTCCAGAGATTTTAGGAATATCTGTATCTCTTTTTAATACATAAATAGTTCAGGCAGCATATTTGGTCTAAATCATTCAGCCCTTAATGCAAAAACCACTTTAGAACTAGATTTCACAAAGGAAATCCATCAACATAACACAATGAATAAATCTGAACCAAGCTGTGCTTGTTTTCTGAAGACTGTATTAGGTTTACAAAGAACAAATATTCTAGAGATTCATGGGAATTTAATCTGTTTGTGATAAGTTCTTATTATAAATTTATTCAGGAACATAAATATGTGCTAACTTAGAGACCTTAGGATAATTCACATTCTAGAGAAAAGCAAAAAATGCTTATGATGGCAGAGATGTCGGAGAAATGTTTTAAAAATTGTGCACATAACCAGAATGTCTAACATGACAGCAACTATTTCACATGCCTGCAGAGGGAGTCAGGAGGTCAGTCACAGCTAGAAAATAAAATTTTTAAATATTAACATGTGTAGATTGATTGATTAATCAATACATAAACAGCAAACCCTTTTTTAGTAAATACTTAAAAAAAATTACTAGCAAGAACTTAATCCTTGAGAATTTAATTTTTTCTTAATCTATTGTATTCCCAATATTACAACTTTCTTTTCTTTTGATATTTACACTTACCACTCCAAATAATACTAGTGATTTACCATCTCTTCCTGATATGTACCTTTTGAATCTCTGCTAGATCCTGACCATATTCTTTTACTATAACTTCAACAGCAATTATATAAGATGGTGAGGCTTCATCTAGATTTTTATTATGTGTTGTTGACATTCCTAGTTCTGATGTGCAGCCCTTACTCCCAGCATAGCCCTAAAAACACAGGACTGGCTTTAGAACGTGATTCTTAGTGAGGAGTGATTTTACCCTACAACACCTCTAGACAATTTTGGTTATCAAAACTGAGAGGATACAGAGGTCAGCAATGCTATTAAATATCGTATACACACAGGATAGCCAGTTCCCAACAACAACAACAACAACAAAAAGCAGAAGATGTCAACAGGACTGAGGCAGAGAAATCTTGCTCTAAAGGCATGTGTTTTGAATCAGTGTTGTTGAAATACATGAACCTCAATATAAAAAAGAGAGGGGGAGCAGTTTGTTTTCTTAGGTATCAGTAAGTGTTCACATTGCAATATTAACAATGTTCACTATGTGATCTGATTTCTTATTTTTAGAGAAATAACTGTGTTTCTACGGAATGGATTTTCTAGTTTTATGTGGTCCAAATTACTAGCTGTGTCCCTTCTTCGAAAATGCTAACTATGTTGTGACTATTTTGCTAGTCTTCAATTATAGCATATGAGACATGAAAAATAATGCTTTCATGTTTTCCTGGACAAAAGGGGTAAAATGGTAAAAATTATCAATCAATAAAGATTGAAATTTATACATATATTAAATAGGCAGGTGTTGCCTTTATTTACAGGAAAACATCAGTTTGTAAGTGACATTTGACAAAATGGAACATCTGTGTAATTCAAAATATTTTCCTTTTTCTGGCTAGCAATTCAAATGTTCTTAAACAAATTTAGCACCCAGCCTCAGTGATCTGTTTATCCAGGTTTCTTGCAGTATTCAATTTTGTTTTCTTTATTCTCTATTCTATTGTGCTGTTATCTGCAATATCTTTCAGTTTGTATGTTTAAATTACTTCAAATATTTTTAGAGAACATTGGATTAAATTTTTAAATTTTATTCCATTTATCATGTATTTATCCAGTGCCTGCATGATTTTGATCAAAGATTTGAAGTTGATAAAAAAAGAACCTAACTGTCCTTATATATTATGTATTTATAATTCTATATGCAAAGGAAATTTACATACTAATCACTACTAAACAAATCCGATTAGAGAAGATAGGGACAAGCTAAGTATTTAAAATACAGATGTTATTCCTCAAACTCTTTCTAAGAGTGTGAAAGCTTCAGGCTAAAGTTGGTTATTTAAATGTAGGCTTCTAACAGGTGGAAATATCAGATCAGAATGCTATTTCAAAGGAAAAGTATGAGGGAAGATGAAGATTTAACAATGGCTATGATTGGGTGACAGTTTAGTGTTGTGGCAGATGTTACTAGTGGATCAATCAAGAGTTCTACGTAGAATATGACTGTGACCTAACTCTGGACACTGGAAACTTGGGAGATGTCAGGGGTGGATTTACTGCTATTTTGAATTTTTTTTTCCTCTCTATTAACTGTACAAGTATGAAAGTTGGGTGAGGCCATGACTGCTAGATGAAGTCACACCTCCAGAACTTGCTTATTCACTAGGTGCTTGCAAATAAAGTGTTCTAATTGATAAAATGATCAGATGTGATTTCAGTACTAACACACATAGAAGAGTAGGGAATGATGTCAGAAAGAGATTATATATACACTTATGTAATAGGTTTTGAATGGTGTACTATGGCAATAGTACTTCATTTGGTAATTTGGTGGGAGATTTAAAATAGCAGAATAAGATAATTGTGGCCATGTCTAGTACAAATAATAAGTGTTTTACTGTACTGCTGTATTACCCACATTTATTCTAGAGTCAAACACATAGTAGGTACAAAATAATACTTGATGAATAAGTGAAGGGATGAGACCACACATATTTATTACAAATTCTTCAATAATTCTTAATAGTTAATATTCTTGAACTTTATCTAATAATCCTACTCAGATTTATAATACATAACATTTCTTAGAGTACATATATTAGACAGATGGTGTCTGTATCAAACAGATCTATATACTTAAGTGGGAGGACATGATTAAGTTCTAGTAAATTCATTTATGCTGCTGAGTATTAATTATGTGTTATTGAAAATGGATTTAAATGAATATAGACAAGAGAGTAGGAAGGAGAGTAAAAATACATAAGTATAGCTATAGGATCATGGCAATTTGGAATATATTTTCAAATTAGCAAGGGGGCATGCTGCATATTTACATTTGTGTACTGTAAGTAATAGGGAAGTACATTTCATTTAGGAATAATTACTTGCATCCTACCACTTCTAGAGGTCTGTATGACTTCTGTAAGATTATAATATGCAGGACACACTATGTCACTTTTTATGTAATCTAAACTAGCAAGACCCAGAAAGCCAACATACTCCTAAGTGACACATTTGCTAAGGCCTTCCATTTCATTTAACCAGAAAGGATGCAAGCTGGACAAATGGGAAAACACCCATAATTCTTAATCATATTGCAGTATAACTGATATTTTTTACTTACAAAATTTAAAAAAATTGTTGTTGAGTTTAGCAGTTGAAACACTGTTATGTCACGTTTTTCATTGAAATGACACACATTATCTTGTGGAAGTGTTCTGCTAAATGCACACCAGAGTGTTGGTAATTGGGGCATGCAAATTTGTTCTGCAACTAAGAACAAGAGGAGGATGTAGAAGCTATTTTAACGTGGTGGTACATTTATGTTTAAAGTACAATAATATTCATGTCATTGTCATGTATTATTCATATGCAATGTTTAAAGTGGAGGTCTTGCCAAATATATTAAGAAACTCTTATTCCCAATAATCTAATTAATTCCCACACCCTCCCATCCTCTGGTTTCAGCAAGTGTGAATCTTCAGGCTGAATTATATCACAAAATCTTAACTTGTAACTCACAGGCCAGATCCAGCCAGAAAAGTGTTCTGTTTTGCACACACACAGTTTATTTTTTTTAATTATTTGCCAGAATCTAAAAATAGGAAGCTACCACACAAAAATCCAGATTTTCAGCTTCTTTTGTAAAAAAAAAAAAAAAAAAAAATCAGAGAAGCTGGCAACAGGGAGCCTACACTTATGCACAGCAGCAATTTGGTGTAGCTAAGGGGTCCTGTCGGAGCTGTCCTGGCTCCGATCCACGGAGACCCCACCAGGTACGAAATGTCTTGCCTTGGTCTAAAGTGAGCTTCTCTGCTGCTGGCAACATTTAGATGCTACTCAGGATATCCCTACACATAGCCCATGATAGTCTATGATGCTAGCTGTAGCATGGCATGAGTAAAAAATACTGGCTGCAACCAGAATGCTATTTCTGTAACTGGGGATGAAGAGTAAGCTGATCTCAACTAACGGACAAGTTCACTGGGTATCTATAGTTGTAAACCATCTTGAAGAAAGCATTTTTAATTCTGCTTTAAAAAATGCTTTCACCCTGTTTATTTTTATTTTTTATTTTATTTTTTTTTTAAAGATTTATTTATTTATACATACAAGCTGGGGTACAGGCCAGAGGCGTGGGGCGGCGAGAGCGTTCACCAGAGACAGAGAGGGGAGCAGAACAAGCAGATCAGAAATACACTGCTGAGGGGAGCAGCGGGCAAGGCAGGAGAGGTCTGCCGCACCATGTGGGATTCTCCCCGGCTGGGCGTCGAACTCGCATTGCGAGCTGTCGACAGCTTCACAGCGCAGCGCTCAACCGCTGCGCCACCAGGGAGCAGGGAGGCCCTTTTTTTTTTTTTTTTTTTTTTTTTTTTTGCTTTCACCCTGTTTAAAGCCATTTCTGTGAGCTGAATTTGCTTTTTACCATAAACTTGTTTCTTGTAACTATAGTTTATGGATTACTTTTTAAATAATTTACTATTGAGATATACTTGCTATATAACATTGTATTATGTTCAGGTGTACAACATAATGATTTAGTATCTGTATAGACTGAAATGATCTCAACAGTTAGCATCTCTTACCAAACATAGTTATAAATTAGATTTTATTGTAATGAGAACCTTTAAAATGAACTCTCTTAGCAACTCCAGATATACAACACAGTATTACTTATTATTTTTAATTGAGGTAATATGTGGCTACCCTCATCATTACCACCAGAGTGCACCCACCACCAAATCATCCTTGACCAAAACAGTATCATTAACTATAGCTACCATGTTGTACATGATAGGTCTAGGACATTTATTTATAACAGACGTTTATACCTTTTGCTCCTCTTCACCCATTTTGCCCACACTCCCAACTTCTGCCACTGGTGACCACCAATCCATTCTTTGTATCTGAGAGACTGTTTTTTGTTTGTTAGGTGCCATATGTGAGATCACATGGTCATTAGTCTTTCTCTGTCTAACCTATTTCAGTAAGAATAATGCCCTCAAGTTTCATCCATGTTTCACAAATGACAATACTCTTTTTTATGGCAGAATAATAATATATTTATATATATGCATCCCATTTTCTTTATGCAGATTACCTTTTAAAACGTACACTATAATTCAGATTTGTAGCAACTGTTTTATTGAAAATTTTATATGAATCACCTTTAAACAGTCAAAAGTAGTAGTTTAATTTAAATTTAAAGCCACTAAAACCTTTATTAATGTCTTATATTTATTTAACAATCACTGGTTTAAGAAATTTTTCTAATTTATATGAATTATTTCACTTTATCTTATAGAACTATTTGAATTAAATGCTAATGTTATTCTGATTTTATAACAATAAAAAATAACTTCCCTGAGATCTCAAAGTCATAAAATCAGTCTTAAGATCAGTTTTGTTTGATTTTGGGGTCATGTTCTGTTCCACTACAGGATTATGGTAAAAGAAGGAAGGAAGGAGGGAGGGAGGAAGGGAGGGAAGGAAGGAAGGAAGGAAGGAAGGAAGGAAGGAAGGAAGGAAGGAAGGAAGGAAGGAGGAGGGAGGGAGGGAAGGAGGGAGGGAAGGAGGGAAGGAGAAATAAAAGAAATAGAATATAATACAATGGGGTCTCCCTGGTGGTGCAGTGGAGCTGTGGGCAGACAGCAGCAGCAGCTACCGAGTTCCACACCCAGTGGGGGAGATTCCCACATGGCACAGCAGAACTCTCCTGCCTCACCCACTGCTCCCCTCAGCAATGTATTTCCATCAATCTGCCTGTTCTGCTCCCCTCTCTATCTCTGGTGAGCCCTCTCGCCACCCCACACCTCTGGCCTGTACCCTAGCTTGTATACATAAATAAATAAATATTAAAAAAAAAAGAATATAATACAATGTATTAATAGAGTAGACTACACACAGGTATATTCATATGTTAATAGTAGCCTTTGATTCTGAATTTTTTTTTTTAAGATTTATTTATGTATACTAGCTAGAGTACAGGCCAGAGGCATGGGGTGGTGAGAGGATTCACCAGAGACAGAGTGGGGAGCAGAACAGGGAGATGGATGGAGATACACTGCTGAGGGGAGCAGCGGGCAAGGCAGGGGAGGTCTGCTGCGCCATGTGGGAATCTCCCTGGCTGGGCTTCGAACTCGCGTCCCCGCTGCCAACAGCTCCACAACGCTGCGCCACTAAGGAGGCCCTGATTCTGAAATTTTTGAAGCAAGTGTAAGGTTTGTGCATTTGTGAATGTGTGGTTGTGTTTTCATGTTTGTCTAGACATGAATGCAAATATGTGAGGAGTGATGTAATATATTTTCTTACTGTAAAAAGTTTGAAGGTGTTGGAGGCCTCCCTGGTGGCACAAGGGGTTAAGTCTCAGTACTGTGAAGCTATAGCAGCCACTGTAGCATGGGTACATCCCCAGCCAGGGAGCTGACTCACATGGCACAGCAGACCTCTCCTGTTTCCCCTACTGCTCCCCTCACTAGCGTATTTCAGTCAATCTGCCTGTTTTGCTCCCCACTCTGTCTCTGCTGAATCTTCTCTCTCTCTCTCTCTCTCTCTCTCTTTCTCTCTCTCTCTCTCTCTCTCTCTCTCTCTCTCACACACCCACACACACACCCTCTGGCTTACACCCCAGCTCTTGTATGCATAAATAAAAAAAAATCTTTAAAAAAAAGTTTAAAGGTGTTTCACTGGAGCTTATAATATTCAATTAAATTCTATTAATATCTTAAGTAGATGTAATATTTAGATTTAAGCATATTTTAAAACATATCATGTTTCTTTAGCATAACATTGCAAAATTTACTAAAATGCATTATTTTTTTATAAACTAAGAATAATGATCACATCTTAGACTTTTAGGACATTTTAAAGCCTTTTAAAACAAAGAATATTATTGTAATAAAATCAAATATGCTGCAAAACGCAAAAAGCAATGTCAGGAATTTGAGACTGATGATTCATTAAGAAGATAAAGTACAACATATAATTTTAAAGGCCATTTTGTTTAACTATTTTGTCTAACTATTTTATCTTACACACCTTATTTCTTACTATGTATACAAGGCAGATACATTAATCAATCAGCTTTATTAGGCTCTGCAGATGTTGTTTAATCAGTAATTAACTTCTGCTATTAAGAATTTGTTAACGTATCTTACACTTGTGTCTGATGAAGAATAATAAACAAATTGGAGCTTAACATATATGACCATAATTTCATACTTAAACTGTTTCTCTGTGGTCATGTCAAAATTGTGCAGTTGTTAGAGACTTCAGAGTCCAATAATTTTCACAAGCTCCACAAAATCAATGCCAAATAAAATTAAGTTTTAATTTAATACAAGTCTCTTCTTCCCTTCTGTTGTCTGCTGCCTAGCCAGGATATGCAACCACCAACTCTATTTAGAGCAGAGAGATTATTAGGGGTGATATTTTGAGAGAGATCAACAGCATCTATGTTGGAGGAATAAGTGTAAACTTATGACCAGAGATCAATCATATTACTTATACTTTTTGTAGTTCTCTTCACTTTGTTTTTATAACATGAGTTTTTCACATAGCACAAATTTCCCAATGACAACTGAAGGCTTCAGTTGTCTCACTCCTTTATATTGGCTATCATAGTGTGTAAATTATACGTGTGTGTGTGTGTGTCACATCTAAAATTTTATAAATTGCACACCTTATAAGATAATTTTACAAATTAATTTATAGCTCTATATCATAAAATAGATATTATAATTATAAATTATATTAATATATACTATCAATAAATGTTAACTGATATACAATAAATATATACATATTTGAACTTTGCCAATGATTTGGTATATTGCATAAAATCATATGCTCCTTACTTAATCACTTGATTTCTAATGTCCTACAAGGCCATATCTAATTTAATCCTTTCCTAACTTTTAGATTTTTGCTATCTTTTAGCTACTCAGCTGGTTTTTCTTTCTCAGAACAGCCAAGCACATCCTAACTTAGGACCTTTGCTTGTATTCTCTTTGGGTAGAACACTCTGACTCCAAATAATCACATTCTCGTGTGCACAGACACTGTTACTTGAGAAAACAGAAAACCTATCTAGAAAATTTGAAGACTAATATATCCTGTGACTCATAAATTCCACATGTAGGCATGTAGTCATAGGGATACACATATGCAACAGACTAAAAGAATGGTTTAAAATTCTCATAGTTAACCACAAATAGCAAATGGCTATAATAGCAAATAAATAGAAAATAACCTGTTAACAATCAAATGTCAATAATAGAGAAGAATATATACATATACTGTGAAGAATTCAATATACTGGAATATACACATAACACTGAAAATGAATGAATATACATCAACACAGACAGATGTAGACCTCAAAAATTAAACAATTGCTTAAAAATGCTATGACTTTATGTTTAAGATATTTTAAACTTGCAAAACTCAACAAGACATGTGTCTGATAAAATCGCTAGGAAAAGTAGGCAAATGGAAAATAGAAAATTAAAAATTGTGGCATTTTCTGGAGGTAGAGGTAAAGGTACCTAGAGACTTCAAATATTTTATTTATAAACTATGTTAAGAACCCGTGCATTTTAGGGCCTCCCTGGTGGCGCAGCAGTTAAGCGCTGCACTGTGGAGCTGTCAGCAGCAGCAATGCGAGTTCCATGCCTGGCCAGGGAGGTTCCCACATGGTGGGGCAGACCTCTCCTGCCTCACCCACTGCTCCCCTCAGCAGTGTATTGCCATTTCTCTGCCTGTTCTGCTCCCCACTCTGTCTCTGGTGAACACTGTTGCCACAACACCCCTCTGGCCTGTACCCCAGCTTATATTCATAAATAAATCAATCTTTTTTTTAAAAAAAGAACCTGTGTGTTTTAATTTTCTATAAGTGATATACACATGGAGTAAATAATATAAATAATATTATATAATAATTTGAAATTAAAATAATTGGCCATTAGTTCTTTTTTATTCATCCTGTTTTTTTTCCTTGTAATGTATCATATCTAAAATTGCCATATTCATCCATTGCTGATCTGTTTATTATTTGTCTTATCTTCCTTTCCCCATCAGACTGCAGACTTCACAAAAGCATACCTCTCACTTCTGTGGTTTGATATTAAAGATAGGAGAGTGTCTTGCATTTAGTAAGCACTAAGTATACTACTTATCTGTTGATTTAGTGTATCACCAACAGACATGTATTACAAACATAATAACTGCACATATTGTGAGGGCAACATTTCTAGGTTTCTATATGTTTTCTCCTTAAAGGCTTTTGATTTTATTTGGATTTGTTCAGCATTATATATCTTCAGTGACTCAAACCATTTTCTTATCAAACTGAGTTTCCTGTAAATGTACCCAGTGCTCTTTCTTGTATAGGTGACCACTCACATGTGTGATTTTATTTTCTTCACAGGAGGCATTTTAGATGTTGGCATTTAATGAATCCTAATGTGACTAGATGAAGGATTAGGAAACACTTCAGCAGGCCTCATTTCATCTATTCTATCACTGGATAGGAAAATCATTCACAAATTTGCTGTAGGATATAATCCTATCCCTGTTAACTGCCTAAAAAATAATTTGCTTTTATTAAAGAAATGCCTTTTTCTTGTTAATTCCTTAATGAAAAACGGTGTAGAAACTGTTACTTAAATGGTATGGAAAAACCCGAAGTACTTAATTACAAAAGGAAGACCAGAAAAATGTTAAGTGAAGTGTAGCAACAATTGCAAAATGAGCTTAGAAACCATTAAATAACATTTAACATATGCACTTTAAAATTTTGCTTTTACTCAAAATGTACTATTTGGCTGTTTAATTGTATTAGGAATAATAAATGATAACACTTAAATGTAGAGATTAAAGATAAATTTTTATGCAGTTCCTTAGAATTGAGTCATTAGCTATTATAATTTTCTCCAATCACAGAATTATAAGAAGATCATTCCATTTTTGGCTATATAATTTATGAACACTTATGGAAAAAAACAATTTGGAGTGAGACAGTCTCATCCTCAGATCTTTTCTCAAAATTTAATCTCAGTTAAAAAAAAAAAACATGATTTTTTTTTCTTAAAAAAATACAAGATAGAAAACTAGAGGGGGTATGACAAACTAAGGCTATCACAAATATTAATGCTCTGGAAAGGAGGCACGATATCGATAGGAAAGGGGTGCCAGAGAAATGCTCTAATTGCTGGATTATATTGTTGGGTTTGAACACTATTTCTGCCAGCCACACACAACTGCATGACTTTCAGAAAGTTATTTTCTTTGCTTTATATCCCCATCCTTAAAGTGGGAATAATAATAATAGTTGCTATCTCGTATGGTTTTAAAGGTCATATGAAATGATACATACAAAGGACATGAAAACAACCTCAGCATGTTGCAAACTCTGTAAAACTACTTATTTAAAACACAAAATGTCTAAGTGTAAAGATTCATTTATTTGACTGTTATGTTTTCTGTGAAATAAATGATTAGTTCTTAGAAAAGATCAATCAAAACCTAACTCTAGGCAATGCACATGTCTAAAATAAACTTAGGATATATACTCGAAATAGTCAATTTGGCACATAAACTCATCTCTCAAAAAGCCATGAATCACTTCTATGTTTAAGTCTTATAATAAAATTCTGCTTATCCGAAGTCACAAATCTCTTTTAAATTTGGATAAAATAAATATATAACAAATCACCTTAAGGGTGTAACTAGTATTTCTACAGAAGCAAAACACCTGTTCAATAGAAGAAGACAAGACACATACTAGGAAAAAATACTTGTGAAAGGCAAATTTGATAAAAGACTATTATCTAAAATATAAAAAGTTTTGAAACTCAAAAGTAACAAAACAAACATCATCATTAAAATATGAGCAAAAGGGACTCCTTGGTGGCCTAGGGGCTAAAACTCAGTGCTACCACCCAGACAGTCCACTGCTATTGCCTGAGTTCTATCCCCAGCCAGGGAGCTAACCCATATATGGCCAGAAGACCTCTCCTGTCTCGGCTGCTGCTCCCCCTCAGCAGTGTATTTCAGTTGATCGGTCTGTTCTGCTCCCTACTCTGTCTCTCGTGAATCCTCTTATACCCCCCAACCAACACCTATGCCCTACACCCCAATTCTTCTTTACAAAGATAAATAAAATCTTTTTTTAAAAGAAAGGTGAGCAAATGTCCTAAATATTCCCCTCACTAAAGAAGATATATAGATGACAAGTGAGTATATGAAATGATTGGGGAATTACAAATGAAATGCAATTTCATTTTCGTTTATCAGAATGGCCAAAATCTAAAACACTGACAGCATCCAACACTAACAACCATATAGAGCAACAGGAACTTTCATTCACTACTGATGTGAAATGGTAAGTCACTTTGAAAGACAGTTTGATAGTTTTTTGCAAAACTAGGTTACTTGTATCATAAAATCCAGCAGTTGTTCTGCTTGACATTTAACAAAAATTAGTTGAAAACTTATTTCTTCACAAAAACCTGCACAGACATTTAGAGAAATTTTATTTATAATTGCCAAAACTCAGAAGTGACCAAGAAATTCTTCAGGAGTTAAGCTAATAAAAATAAGATACATCCAGACAATGGAATATTATTCTCTGCTAAAAAAAATGATCTATCAAGTCATGGAAAGACATAGAAGAAACTTAATACTTATTATTAAATGAAAGAAGCCAATCTGAAAAGTCTATATCTTGTATGATTCCAGTTATATGGCAATCTGAAAAGGTACAATTACAGGGGGAAAAAAAAGATCAGTGTTTGCCAGGGCTAAAAGGAAAGAGCACAAAGCATTTTCTGGGCAGTGAAACTATTCTGGATGATGATACAATGATGGACAAGTGTCATTATGTATTTATCAAAACTGATAAAATGCACAGCATTAATAGTTAACCCTAATATAAATTCCGGACTTCAGGTGATGTGTCAATGTTAGACTCATCTATTGTAACAAATGTACCATTCCAGTGCAGGATGTTGATAATGGGGATGTGTGTGTATGTGTGGGACAAGAGTTCAAGGGCATTCTGTATACCTACTCTTTAATTTTGCTGTGAACTTAAAACTTGTAAAAGAAATTATTAATTTTAAAAAACCTGTTATGTAGATATTGACTAAGCAATATTCAGTATTGTTAGTAGAATATAGAATCTATTTTTTACACACTAGAGTTTGAAAGTGGGTAATAAAAGTTTGGCTTATACTCTAATCTTGATAATAAAATAGCTAAAGAATTCAGACAAGCAAAGATCTTTTTAATCTACTGCCTGAAATTTTCAATTAGATGATTAATTATTTTACCCTCAGCATCTCTGTCTTTCTTGTCTTTTTGTAATGAGCCAAAAATGAGGAAATGAATATCAAGTTATATTGTATGTTCATTATCTTACGAAAACATTTAGAATTATATAACCATGTACAATGAATTAAGTCTTAAGCAAACGGTAGCACAAAGTAATTATAGTAGTGTATGTAGAATAAATTATCACTTAAAATAACCACTGCATATCATTCTAAAATGGTAAAAGCAAGTTTATTAAAAATAATTTGCATAAGTTTTGACAACCAACATTTCTTTCTAGTAACTTGAATTCTTGAATAACTTGAATCATCAACTTACTGAGACCTAAATTTCTGTATCAAATTTTAAATGACTGTCATGTTTATATACACACATATTTAGTGCAGGCAAATTTTATTAAGATAAAGCTTGCTGTTAGACTATTTTATCTACCCCAATGTCAAATTATTTATATTTTATTGTATTATGTTAAATTTTAGGGGACACAAAATTTCCTAGAGTTCTTAATGGAGCTTATAGATTAATATAATGTTTTGAAAACCATACCAATTCTAACTTTGACTCAAATGAATTATGAGTGCAGCTAGAGTGATCAATTTCTTCTATGATAATGGAGTTAACAAGTTGAATGACACTTGACCAAATGTTACCAGATAAATGGTTTTCAGAACAGTTTGGGTACCATATGTGCAAATGAAGCCTGATTTTATTTCTTCCTAGAAATCGGCAGCTAGAATGAATGCTATTACCCACTTTCTGCTCAATAACACCAGAGGCAATGATTTTTACTTGCAATATTTAAGCTCCACCCCCACATGGGAAAGAGCTGAAATAATACAGATCAAAATGCATTTTTCACCCAGAGAAATGTCAAAAATAATGACTCTCCTATTCGTTATGAGTATTTGCCACCTTTCTGTCTTCCCCAAGTCATTAAATAACACAGTATTTCTGGTGTAGCATAATAATAACCCCTCATGAAAGATTTTTAAAAGTTGTTACATATCCATAATTTCATTTGAGATTTCCAATGATTCAGAACTGCCAGACAGACATTACTATCCCCACAGGGCTGATCTTTAAAATCTAAGGTTTAGAGAGTTGACATTGTATTCCCAAGGTTATATGACTAGTAAGTTAGGTAAAGCCTAGATTAAAGTCTAGAGAAGTAATACTTACACCAATCTTCTCTAACTATAAAATGATATTTTTAATGTTCAGGTTGGAGTGCAATGTTTAAATAGCCTAAGGAAATTGTGAAGTTTATAATTTATGAATAAATATGTTTTGCTTGTTGGTGTACTTCTTTTCTTTTAGATTATGTAGAAACAGGAGATATTATTCAAGGGGATATAATTTATAGTAGTGTTTCTCAAACTGTGGTCAATAGAATATGTTTTCCTTGAGACCAAAATTATTAAGTTTTACAGAAAAAAAAAAAAGAGATTCTACAGTTGAATTAGTTTAGGAAAGCTAACATATTACCACCTTTTGAGTAGTTCAAATACTAAGCCCTTCAAGCTATTTGGTTAAATTTGTTGTTTATCTCGTCTATAATTTTGATATAAAACAAATTGAACTCATCAATAGCTTCTTTTTTTGTATGAATTTATATATAATTAACTCTGTAACTGTTTGTGATATATGTTTTTAGAGAAAATGTAGTGAAAAAATAAATTATTTTACTTTACTCATTCTATTCTTCCAGACTATAATTTCTAGTTAAAAATGTGTTTTTTTCTAGTTTAATAATCAAATTATCATAATTTTAAGAACCTAAAGGACAGAGACTCTATGTTACCCATCCTCTTATTTACTACCAACTAATAGAGACAGGCAGATAGTGATAAGTTTTACATAAATACAATTATCAGACATTTGTTGAATAACTAAGAGTAAAATAATATCACATTAAGAGTAAAATAAATTGGAGACCAGTAAGATGGTGGTAGAGTGAAGATGACAGGCTTGCTTTCTTCACATATCGCATATTACTTACAACAAAATTATATCTAGACAATTATCCTGAATGACAAATAACTATTGTATGCTTTAAGAATGATGGCACAGGAAAAGGGGCACGGAAAATTGTAATCAAACTGTGTTTGGGATATACTGGAATAGTACAACTCATGGGGGCAAGGGACAATTGCCATATGAAGCCTCTCTGCTGTTGACTCAAGGATAAGTACCCTCAAAGGGGATTTTAAAATCCGGGAACTGTGCAGGAGAAGGGAGTGCATGCAGTTGGCTTATAGGACAGAGTGTGAAACTGGAGAACTATAGGAGTAAAGGTACAGAGTGGTAACAGATGACTTGAATCAGTAAATTCCAAAGGAGACCAGTGGAGTCCCAACTAGCAGGGAGAACCATTTAAGACCACATGTGTCTCCTTACAGACAGGAAGATTATTTACAACCTGTGGCTGTGATATGTGAAATATCTGCCTTATTTCCACCCAGGATCAAAGTCAAGATAACTACCAAATACTGCCACTCACCAGAGTGTGAAAAACTTGAATCTTAACAATAGGAGCAATTGTTCCAAGTATTTCATACTCAAAGAGCAAATACAACAACACATAGTTTATGGTCCTGTTTCATCTATAATTCCCCAGCACTTCATCTATTGTTCAAAACTTAGAGGTTTGAGGTTGCACAGATTGTTTGAGACATTTCTATGAAGATTTGGCCTAGGAGAGGATGCCACTTTACTTGGTTTCTACCTCCTGCCCTGGTTATCTGGACAGGTACAGAGGCATCAGCCTAATAAATAATAGATACCTAAAGTTTCTGGAAAAAATATCTAGAATTATACCTGTTACTAAGTTGTCAGGTTTAAAAATCAATTAATCAAGACAACAAAAGTGAACAACACAACTCTCATTACAAAATGAGAAGGCAAAAGAATGTACCACAAATGTTGAAGCAAAAACAGCAAAAACAGGGCCTCCCTGGTGGCGCAGCGGTTAAGCGCTGCGCTGTGGAGCTGTCGGCAGCGACGTGAGTTCAACGCCCAGCCTGGGAGATTCCCACATGGCGCGGCAGACCTCTCCTGCCTTGCCTGCTGCTCCCCTCAGCAGTGTATTTCTGATCTGCCTGTTCTGCTACCCGCTCTGTCTCTGGTGAACCCTCTCGCCGCCCCACGCCTCTGGCCTGTACCCCAGCTTGTATGTATAAATAAAAAATAAATCTTTAAAAAAAAAAAACAGCAAAAACACACTCTGAGAAGTCTCCATCCAGCAGAATTAAAAATTATGGCCTAACAGGTACATGAAAAAATGTTCAACATCACTTATAATCAAGGAAATGGAAATCAAAACTACAGTGAGATACCACCTCACACCTGTGAGGATGGCACACATTAAAAAAACAAGCAACAACAAATGTTGGAAAGGATGTGGAGAAAATGGAACTCTACTACACTGCTGGTGGGAATGAGAACTGGTCCAGCCACTATGGAAAGCTGTATGGCAGTTCCTCAAACTGCTAAAAATGGAACTTCCATATGACCCAGCAACACCACTTTTGGGAATCTACCCAAAGGACGCAGAAACACTAATCCAAAAGGATACATGCACCTGTATGTTCATTGTGGCACTGTTCACAGTAGCAAAGGTATGGAAGCAACCCAGATGTCCAAAAATAGATGACTGGATCAAGAGGATGTGGTACATATACACAATGGAATACTACTCAGCATTCAAAGAAGATAAACACATGCAATTTGCAGCGACATGGATGGAATTAGAGGGGATCATACTCAGCGAAATAAGCCAGAAACAAAGAGAGAAATATCGAATCGTTTCACTTATAACAGGACTATAAGGAAACCAAATAGGAGAGAGACACTCAGCGAGTGAGGAGGGGATGTGGGGGAGGGGAGGGCTTAAGAGCACAAAATGGAGTAGAAAAGGACACAAGGGACCACGGAGATGGATCACGGGTGAATTGGTGGTGGGTTACCCAAGGGGAGTACAAAATGTAAAAGATATAAATAATGATAAAAATATATATATTAAAAATAAATAAATAAATAATGTGGCCTAATGAGGTATTTAAGATAACAATTATAACCACACTTGCTGAATTAAGAAAAACAATGGATAATCAAAAAAACAGGAACACAATAAAAATAAAATATGAGATGGTTACAAGTAGAATTAATGGATCTAAAAAATACTGTAATTGAATAAAAATATGATAGAGGGTCTCAACTCTGGACAATCATAAGTAATGGGAAGAATTAGAAAACTCAAATGCATACTGATATACAACATACAAGTAAACAGTAAATCAAATAAATAAATGGAAACAGTGGAAGAGCACTTTAGAATAACCTGCAGAGAAATGATGTCAATATCACTGAAGGTTTCTGAAGGAGAAAAGAAAAAGAAAGGGATAGAGAAGAATTTATTTAAAGAAATAATTGCTGAAAAACACCACAACCAGCAAAATAAAACGGACATTTTTTATCTAAGAAGCCTGAATAGTTACAAACAAAATAATACAAGTCTGAAGCACTGCAAGACAAATTATAAATAAATTGTTGCACACTGACAATAAAAGTAATACTAAAGTAGTGAGAGAAAGAAACTTTTAAAGGGACCCCTATCGATTTGTCCACAGACTTCTCAGTGGAAACCTTTCTGGCAAGTAGGAAATGCAGGAGATATTTAAAGTTCTCAAAGAAAAATATTTCCAACATAGAATCCGTTATACTGCCAGACTATAATTCAAGACAGAAGAAAGATTTACCAAAATACAAAAATTAAAAGATATATTAACACCAAGCTGGATTTGAAAGGAGTATTAAAGGGGTTATTATAAAGTAACAACAAAACAAATCTGCAGATAACAGACACCTTAAATTATACAATGTGGAGGAGGAGGAGAGTAAAAATGTGGCCCATCAGAATGAATTTCAGATCAAACTGCTCAACAGGCCACATTTATAGACCATCATTCAGAAACCTCAGTGTAACCTTCAAACAAAAATCAATAAAATAACACTAAAACAATGGAAATAGAACCTACACAAAACATAAAAGGAGCATGTCAACATAAAGTGAAAGACAAAGACAAATTAAAAAAAATGGCAATAAGCATTTATGCTGCAATAAATTCAATAAGTAACTTAAATGCAAATGACTTGAATTTACAAATTAAAGATATAAAGTGCTTGAAGGACAAGACAAAGTCAAACCTTCTGCTGTACAGAGGAAACTCATGTTACCACCAAAGAGAAGCTCAGACTTAAAATCTGTAAGAAAATTCTACAAGTAAATTATAATAAAAATGTTAGGAATAATTATCCTCATAGCAGATAAAATAGAACTGCAATTTAAAAAGGAAATAAGAGACAGAAATGGACATTAAATTATGATCAAGGGCCTAATACACTTAATAATATAGATGCATCAAATGAGGGAACACCAAGATATTCCAAGCAATCATTAATGGAACTAAAGAGAGATACTGGCAAAAGGTAAAAACAGGTGGGGATATTAGTACTCTACTTACAGCTATGGACAAATTACTAAGACAGAGAATAAATAAGAAAATGACAGTTTTAAGTGAAGAGATGGATCAAATAGGCTTAACATACATCTACAAAATGCTTGACCCAAAAACTACAGCATACACTTTTTTTAAGAACACATGGAATTAGAAATGAAAGATAAGAAATTATCATAGATAGCATAGAAATACAAAGGATCATAAGAAATTTCTAGGTCAACACTCCAATAACCTCAATAACCTTGAAGAAATTGGTCAATTTCTATAGCAATATGTTTACCAAGACTAAACCAGGAAAAACAGTAGCTGGATAAACTGATTACTACCTGGAAATTAAAATAATAACCAAAACTCTCTCCAAAAGCAAAAGTTAAGTGAATTTTATCAAACCTTTCAAGAAGAATTTATGCCCATCTTGATGAAATAACTCTAAATATCCAAGAAGTAGGAATGCTCCCTAATATATTTTATGATTCCATCAGGACCTTTATACCAAAAACCAATACAACTAAAGTAAAAACAAATATTCTTGACGTATCAATTTATTAATGTGAAAATAATTAATAAAATACTAGCAAATAGGATTCAACAATACATTACAAGGCTCACACATCCTAATCAAATGGAACCTGTTCCAGGGATGCATGACTGGTCTAATACACATAAATCAATCACTAAAATACATTATATCAACAACAACAAAAAAGATAGAAATCATGCCTTTCTCTGAATAACATCTATAGATGCAGAGAAAGCATTTGATAAGTTTCAGCACTCGTGTGTGATAAAAAAAAAAAAAAAACCTCTTAACAAGAGTGGGAATAGGGCCTCTCCTGTGGCGCAGCAGTTGGGCGCTGCGCTGTGGAGCTGTCGGCAGCGGTGACGCGAGTTCGACACCCGGCTTGGGAGATTCCCACATGGTTCAGCAGACCTCTCCTGCCTCGCCCGCTGCTCCCCTCAGCAGTGTATTTCTGTCCACCTGCCTGTTCTGCTCCCCACTCTGTCTCTGGTGAACCCTCTCACCGCCCCATGCCTCTGGCCTGTACCCCAGCTTGTATGCATAAATAAATAAATCTTAAAAACAAAACAAAAAAAAAAGAGGGAAAAAAAAAAACAAAAGTGGGAATAGAAGGAATCTATAGCAAACTAATAAAAGTCATATATAACAAACTACAGCCAATATAATACTTACTGGAGAAAAATCAAAAGCTTTTTCCTTACGATCAGGAACAAGGAAAGGATGCCCATTGTCACTACTTTTATTTTATTTAATATTAGTGGTTTTAGTTAGAGCAATCAGACAACAACAAAAAATCAACGAAATCCAAGTGTGTAAAGAAGTAAATCTACCATTATTTGCAGAAGATACTCTATAGAGAAAACCCAAAAGACTTTTAGAAACAATAAATGAATATTGTAAAGTGGCACATTGCAAAGATCAACATGAAAAAATCTACTGCATTTTCTTGTGTAAATAATAAGAAGCTGAGAAAATAACTCCACTCACAATCATATCAAAAAGAATTAAATACTTGACTCTATCCCAGCTCTCCACACCAAGTCTCTTGCAAAACTACAGTCAGCAGACATATTTTCATATGGAAGAGAGCTGGTTTATTCATGGTAAACTGAGTTGTTTCCCCAACCATACTGAAAATTGTCAAGAAAACAGTTATTTTTCTCTTGTCTCTAGTAGAAATCCCTCTCCAGCTTCCTCTTAATAATCAGATGATTTATGCTAAATGAGTCTTTCCTAAAAAAATTATGGTTGGGTAATTTTCACTACCTGAATACTGTTACTCTGCACATCCCAATAAATGTGAAATTTTCCTTATGTCTTTTCTTACTTTTTTGACTCCCAATTCAATGACGTGAGTCCAAATTTGTTAATGCTGACACATAAGTGTAGCATTAAGGTTCACAAAAACAGGCTTGAGTGTTCCTTTGACTATAGTATTAGAAAGGTAGAAGTAGCAAACATCAATATGCTATTTTTATTTTCCTGTTCTGAATATTAATATTAATATGACCACTCCACCAGGACATCATATATATAGAAATATCTAGATCTAGACTGGTATCTAGATATAGATCTTACAAATATCTGCTCTGTCCTGAGTTTCAAAATGCTCAGTAATTAAATTGCTCCAACCTTGCAAATTTGAAATTATTTTCTTTGCAAAAAGATCACAGTTTTTTATCTGTGTGTATAACTTTAAACATATTGCTATAGAACCTAAGTCATATTTGGAGATAAAAGAAAAACGAACAGGATTTAAAAATTTCAAAACAGTGACTATTGTCATTTTTCATTGTATTGAATTTTAATTTGCAGTGGTCGACTTCATTTCAGCAGATCTGATCTAAATCTGAACTGTAAAAACAGCTTTATCAGAGCTAATAGTTTAAAATAATTAAAGATTATTTAGTTGAAACTGATCTGTATGCTGCATACATAGTGATAGATAAGCCTCACTTTTTATTTTGAATGAAGCTGAAACATCAATGATTTCAATGCTGTTGTCTGCATCCCCTGGATACCATAGGTCATATTTTGGACAACATAGTTGTATACATTCTGTCCTGTAAGAGATCTGGAAATGAAAGAATATAGTTTTTGAATTCAAAACTGTTATCACTTTAAACCCATTTACTAAGAACTATGTGCATAATAAAACTCACTCTTTCAAAGATGTAACTGGCTTATTAATAGGGATATTCAAACCTTCTAAAGCTAAAAAAATATTTGCTTTTAAGCCAATAGGAGAGCCAACTAATGCCCTTATCTACGAATACTTAACATTGTTTACCTCAAAACACACATTACATCCTCATGTCATCTGTCTGTTTTTTAGGAAGTAACAAAAAATATCCTATCTTACATTCTTACTACTCATAATTTTATTTGTCAAAAAAATAAGTCTTACATCATTCATTTACTTATATTTCCAGATAGTTCATAATAAATTAATTAAAATAAAGGTTCTGAGAATTATAGTCTTCATAAAATTGTCTTAAAAATGTTAAACTTAGAAAATGAAATGTCTGATTAAGATGCATTAGAAATCTCAAAAAACGATAAGGTTGCAGGTGGGATGATCAGAACGACAGCTATTATAATATAAAAAAGACATTAAGAGAATGGTTTTAATAATCTCAGAACTTTGACAGAATACTAAATTGCCATTTTCTACATCAGAGGTAGTTTACAATGGTTTCTGAAAAGAAGGCATAAATAGCAGGGTCTTGTAGGGAAGGCACCAGTCCCTCCAGGATTACAGTAAAGGGGTTTAGCCCTGGCTCTCTCTTCCATACCCCACTGAAAATCTGCATGGTATGTGGGAAGGCAAGATTAGCCCTAGCCCCTGCTTTCACCTGGGCACCCAGCTGTACCTTCACTGGTCAAGTAGAATTTCACTGTATTTCATAAATAGATCCAGTCTTTACTCCCCCGGTGATATGAAAGAGTTTCCTCAGAATTGCCAGTGTCAATACTATCTAAGTTCAACTCATTTACCTAAAAGCTGCAGGTTCCTTTGGGGCTATGGAGAAATATAAGGATAAATCAGTTTTCTTTTACTAATGTACTGGCCTCAGTTTCTACATGAAATGCTATACTAAGGACCCACCATGGGGCTGGTTTATTAACCACACCATATGAAGTCAAGAAGAGACTAGTACATCACATTTTATTTAAGTTTACAAAGGGATATTGATTTTCAGTCCTCAGAATCATCAGTGCTAATATGATGTCAGTTATTAATCTTCCTAAAATTATTTATTTAGTATGTTGATATGCTTCAAATACTTGAAGTATTGAGTTGATAACTAAACAACATGATCCACATTATTTTGCTATTTCTATCAGTGTCACTCTTAGCCTTCAAAAAATTGTTGTTTTTTACCTCACTAATTCTTCACAATCTATTCACCAATGAATATTTTCTAAACTGTCCTTACCAATCAAAAGGGTTAATCAATGTGTCCCTTGTGATTCTCTTCTTAGTTCACTGACAGTAACTTTCCGATTTGTGTCCTCTAATCCCAATCATTCCTCCTTGGTTTTATGGCTACTATAAAACATAATCTGTCTTCTTCTTTCACCTTCAAGATCAACACTTTGGAAAAAGAAGACCTTGCAAAAGAACATATTAATAGTCTAAGGCCTTATCAGTGGAGGCTTTATCCAAGTATTAGTATAGCCAAGGAGTTATGCAAGAATGTTGCCAATTCTTTAAAAGCCCCGTGCGTGTTCTTGTGGTGTGTGTGTGTGTGCGTGTGTGCATGTGTGTGTGTGTGTGTGTTGTATATTGGGTGTGGAAGGGGAGAGGCTTTTATTTTTTTATTTTTTCTTAATATTTATTTATGCATACAAGCTGGGGTGCAGGCCAGAGGTGTGAGGTGGCGAGAGGGTTCACCAGAGACAGAGTGGGGAGCAGAACAGGCAGGTGGACAGAAATACACTGCTGAGGGAAGCAGCGGGCGAGGCAGCAGAGGTCTGCCGTGCCATGTGGGGCATCTCTCCGGCCAGACACAGAACTCATATCGCTGCTGCCAACAGCTCTACAGTACAGCGCCCAACCGCTGCACCGCCAGGGAGGCCCATGGGAGAGGCTTTTAAAAAATTTCTGCTTTGTTTAACAGTAAGGAATATTCACTCCGTTGTGATTAAGATGGCCTGACTGAATAGGCAGATAGGAAAAGTTTCTTTTGTAGCATCTGACTATTGTCTCCAAAAGTTATTGATTATTTTTGGAAAGAGTGTGCATTTGTTCTTATAGGCTGAGGTAGAATTTAAATCTTTATCTCACACTGGAGGGAAGACTGTCAAGAGGGCTAAACTGGGAGACCTTGTCCATCAATGACTATATTACCTGGCTGCCCAAACCTCTGACCCCCATCCTCCATTTCCTCGGCACCCTGTCCTCCAATTCCCTATCAACAAAACTCAAACTTGTGTTTCACTCAAAGGGCCGAGGTCCTCCAAGAATTGACTGAAAACAAGGCAACAAGTAAGGATCCGGATTAGTTTACAAGGGATTTTTGCTTCCTTGACTTTTTTCTCCCATTTTTCATTTGTCTCCTTCCTACTCACAAATAATAGCATGAATCACATGACCTTTCAGAAAATGCTAGTGAACACCTAAAATCCTGTCTTTTCATCTGAAAACTAAGGAGTGAAGTTGAGCTGACATGGATGGAACTAGAACTAAATTAGTTCATTGGCAGTAGGTGAGTGTATTCTGAGGTCATCCAGAGAATTTACATCAACCAAGAATTCCCAGTAACTTTGGGGAGGGAACTGGAATTTCCACAAACCATAGACTGGAGGTTGAGCCTAATTTATCTGTAATCAAAGGACAGAATGATTGTAGTAGATTTTTAGATTACACACTGAGTAAACATTTCCTGTGGCTCTCTCAACTGCCATTCACTTTCAGCAAGCCCATTAACTCCCTTGGCAGAAAGCTGGGATATTTTGGATATACTCAATCATTTGTTAGATTGAATATCCTTGCTGAAACCTCTTTAAATAATCTCATTACTGGATAAAGAACAGAATCATTTTGCTGACACCTTAGGCAGTGACTGAGTCTACTCTGAACACTGTTAAGCCCACTGTGACTAGCAGAGTGCCTTGAACTCTAGGAAGTGCTTAGTAAATGTTTATTGATGATTAATCCAAAAGGTTCAAGAAGCTTTACAGGAGGTTATAAACAGCCTGAAAAAAATCCATAAATCCCCCAAGACAGGGCCAGTCTTACAAGAGTATTCAAACTGTTTTCTCTAAAGTAGTTTTCAAACAAAAGCATCATGAAAGGAAAATTCTAAATATCCAATCTTTATGATATGGGTTTGCAAATGTAATCAGAATGCCAGTATTGATATAAAGGACTTGACATTTTTATCTTAACCTTCCCTTCTCCTCCTTGTTTTTATGAAAAATTTCAAATAGAAAGTTGAAAAAAATAGTAAAATGAGTGCTCATACTGCACCATCTAAATCCAACAATTATCAATATTTTGCTTTATTTAGTTTGCCCCTTTCCCCACCCTCCCTCTCTCATTAAAGAAGATATTATTTGAAAATAAATTTATACATAACATCTTTCCTCAAATAACCCAATAATCATCATCTACAAATAGGCGTGTTTTCCTTGGTAGCCATAATACTACTATCACACCTCAAAATTTAACAATTCTGTAATATCGCTCAATGTCCAATTCATTTCAGTTACTTTCAATTATCTTTAAAATGTCTTTTATAGCTATTTTTTTCAAGCCAAGATAATAAAAATGTTGTAATACTACATTTGTTTGTTCCATCTAGGAAGTCGACCACTATTTTTTTCCCATCACATTTACTTTTTGAGAAGACCAGATCAATGGTCTCTAAGAATGGCCTATCATATGAATTTCTAATTGCTTCCTCTTGCTGATTAGTTTACCCCTTCCTCTGTTCTCTGCAATTCCTGTGAAGTGAAAGTTAGATATAAATACTTAGTTTGTTTTAATTAAAGCATATTGGCAAGAATATTCCAGAAGTGATATTGTGCACTTCACATTACTTCAAATCAGAAAGCACATAATGTCAATTTATCCTGCTAACAATAAATATAGTCTCTTGGTTAAGGTGGTTCCTACCAAATTTCTCCATAGAAAAGGTAAGTTTTCCCACATGTAATTAATAAGTAATCTGTAGAGTAATATTTTGAAATCTTGCAATCAGCACGTTATCCCCCATACTTTCACGTCATGGTTTTAGCATCCATTGGTGATCCATTTCTGAACCAGCTCTCTCATGAGGGATTACTCAGATCTCTTTATTACTACAATAAACATAAGTTTAATGATTTCCTAGAGGAAGTGTCAAGAGGACACCGAATCATTAAAAGAAATGTTTTTATCGTAAACGCATTTGGAAACCTCCAGATCAGAATTAAAATAAACAGATAGCAGATGGGATATATTAATCATATAGAGAACATTTTTGCTCCTACAGAACACATGTTGGGAGAATAGTTCAAAGATTTAAAGAATTTTAAAGATTATAGTCTTGATAATTTGTCATTATAGATTATGATAGTCTTTAACAGTTGTTGCTTACTTATTTCGCAAGAATCTGGGGCCATTTGATAACAAGCATACTAAAATCACCTGCCAAGAAATAAGGAATATAGGAGAGAGGAATGACATAAATAGGAAAGACTTCCAGGTCTGAATAAGGTCCTAAAGTTAACAAATTAAAAGAACCAAGAAATGTCTTCAAGAATGAAAATAATTCTTGGACGTCTCTTGTGTAGACCATTTCAACATGTTATCAACATCAAGGACTAAATGAATACAAAGGGAAGGGACTTGAGTCATTAAGAAGTCCAGCTCACCTGCAAATCTGAGTTTGTAAGATACTCAAGTATCACTGCGATTTTACAAGCTTATTTTCAAGTTCTATTATTTGAGATAGAAATATGAAGTTTACCTTCATTGTTTTTAGAGTACAAAAATCTCATATGCCATTTACAAAATCACGAAAATGATTAAAAAATAAGGAGCTCCCCCATTACACCTTCCAGACAAACTCTTTTAATATTTTGTTATGTATTATTTAGGATGTTTTTCAATATAAATATATTTTAACAAAAATGCAGTCATACTATTTAACTGCTCTGTTATCTAATTTTTCATCTACTGAAAATTATAATGGAGTTCTTTTTGTGTCAATAATATAATTCGTATATTACTGTATTTTTTTTTTGTGATAAGATCAGGTTTATTTTTTTTTGTGATAAGATCAGGTTTATTATTTTTTTTCCATTTTTTTTATTGTTATTTGTGTCTTTTACATTTTGTATTCCCCTTGTGCAGCCCACCACCAATTCACCCGTGATCCATCTCCATGGTCCCCTGTATTCTCCTCTCTTCCATTTTGTGCCCTTATCCTCCCCTCCCCCCTCCCCCACCGCTGAGTGTCTCTCTCCCACCTGGCCTCCCTATAGTCCTGTTATAAGTG
>PVIJ01009470.1:0-20150 GCA_004024925.1 Scalopus aquaticus
CAAGAAGATGTGGTACATATACACAATGGAATACTATTCAGCATTCAAAGAAGATAAACACATGCAATTTGCAGCGACATGGATGGAATTAGAGGGGATCATACTCAGTGAAATAAGCCAGAAAGAAAGAGAAAAATATCGAATGGTTTCACTTATAACAGGACTATAAGGAAACCAAATAGGAGAGAGACAATCAGCGTGGGGGAGTGGGGAGGGGGAGGCGGAGGGGAAGGAAAAGCGCACAAAATGGAATAGAAAAGAACACAAGGGACCATGGAGATGGATCACGGGTGAATTGGTGGTGGGCTACCCAAGGGGAATACAAAATGTAAAAGACATAAATAACAATAAAAATATATATATATTAAAAAAAAAAGAGAGAGAATACAAAGACAAGGGAATTGGGAGAAAATCTTTGCAAACCACATGGTCCACAAAGGACTTGTATCTGGCCTATAAAAAAGCCTCAAAACTCGAAAGTAAGGAAACCAATAGCCTAGTTAAAAATCAAACAAAAAACTTGAACACCTGCCAAAGAGGATATAAATGTTTGCTTACATAAAGCAAGATACTCAACAGAATTAGTCATTACAGAAATGAAAAAAATAAAAACCATGATGACATATCATTACCCATATATCAGAACAGCTAAAACCAAAACATCCTCCCAAAACCAAACTACTATTAATGCCAAGTGTTAATAACCCAGAGCAACTGATTCTTTATACATTGCTGGTGGGAATGTAAAATAGTACAGCCACTCTGGGAAAAAGTGCAGCAGTTCCTTATAAAGCCAAACATGTATTTTCCATACGACTTAGCATAATCCTCTGGGTATTTACCCTAGAGAAATGAAAGGCTATGTTCCCAGAAAAGCATAACCATTCAATTTACAGCAACTTCACTACTAATTACCAAAAATTAGAAACAACTCATCTGTCCTCAACAGGTGAGTGGATAAGCTCACTGTGGTATATCCATACAGCAGAGGATTACCCAGTAATAAAAAAGGAACAAACTGCTGATAGACACCACAACTTGAACAGATCCCAAAGGCATGATGCTGAGTGAAGGAAGCTAGTGCAACAAGTTAAAAACTATGCATTTCCATTCTCTAAAAGACAAAATTACAGTGATGGAGAAAAGATCCCATGGTCATCAGGATTAGTGTTGGGGCATAGTGTGACTTCAAAGGGGTAGCAAGAGGAATAATTGTTGGGTGATGAAACTGTTCTGTATCCTAAATGTGATGGTGGGAACATGGGTCTATACAAGTTTAAATTTATAGACCTGTACACCAAAAAGGGAAAAGATTTTAATTTTATTCAATAATTTAACAAGTATTTTTATAAAGAAAATAATGATCTCTTCACTTAGCCTCTACAAAAATTCAAGAGGGGCCTCCATGGCATAAAGGTCCAAAAAAGGGAGCAGAACTGAGCTTCTCAAGTAAAAATAGATGACTGTTGGCCATCGAACAGCCCCATGTGTTTTTTTTAACTACAGAATTCACTCTTGTGCCACATGAACTCCCTACTTCTTCCAGTATTATTAGAAAAAAATCATGCAGCATGACAGAAAATTGAGTGTAAGTAAAACTGTTCATCAACATGAAACAAAAATCCAGTAAAAGGAGGCTATGCCTCCATTCCTAGCCGCCTGCCTGGATGCTGTCAGGGGCACCCGAGGTCGGGGCAATCAGAGCCCTTGAAGCTACGCGGTCTCCAGCCCAGGGCCAGTCCTGCCTCCGCCATTGCCTGATCTGTGCCTCAGTTTCCTCATCTGAGGTTCTTTTCACAATTACTTCCTGGGATGGTGGTGTCATTAATGCATTAATGTATCAAACAAATAGGCTGACCTTCACTAAATTCTTGAAGAATGTTAGCCATGTTGCAATCTGTGAAATAGTAGACATGGAGTAAGCAGCTGGGATGTGAATGTGTGAAGATGGCAATGATTGTGCTGAGGTACCAGGGAACTGTGGGTAATTTTTTTCTTCTTTTCCAGGCTTTTTAATAGATTATTTTATTTTTTCATAGGGGGAAAAGGGAAGGGAAAAAACTCAGTCTTGCTGAGTTCTCTGCTTGAAATTAGGCCCTTCCCCTCTTTTGGAGGCGGCTCAGTGATTTTATAATAACTCTGTGATGTGGCTACAATTTCCTGTCTCTGGTTAGTATTTGTGCTGGTGAACAACTTAAAAGAAGCCACAAGGAAGGGAACAAAAATACATCTGAGCATGGGACCACAGCGGGAACTGGAAGAAGAAAGGGGTTATGGTCCTGTTTAGATCACTTACACCTTCCCTGGGAAGAAATGAATAAGTAAAGAAAATAAAGAAAAGAAAAAATCTCCTCCGTCCATAATGTACAAGGTCAGCAGGACATGGGAAAGAAGAATCCAGAATATGATTACCCTAAGTTGAGTCTAAAATTTTTTTTCAGTTGCCTTATCAAATTAAAAAAGAATAGCTCTTCCTACAGATTTAACTATCTCTTGGGATGGGAATTGGTGTTTTTTAAATTTACTTTGTCCGTTAAGCTCCACAGTCATCCATCTTGTGAACACTGTTTCATGTCAGCCCCGTCAATCACCTTGGACCTGAGGGCTACCTGCCGCTTGAATCTGAAATGTCAGTCGAAGGTCTTAATTTCAGTTTGTGCTGTGGGGGTTCAGGGCAGGGTTTGACCTGAGGGGTTACTGTCCCACTTAGGGACACTGCTAAAGGAAAGCATGCTGGTCCCCCAATACCTAATATGTTTCTGTCCTGAGGATAGATGGGCTCATGGTAAAGAGAAAGATGGATGGACTGAATTCACCCTCAGCATCTCTGAAAAAGAGCTCAGTGCAGCTTCCCTCTGGGAACTAAAACAAAACTCCCATCCAGGGGGTGAATGGGCTAAGAAGAAGAAACTTCAAAAGAACGAGTTCACTCTGATAGTACAGTATGAAGGACCCCTGGCTGCACTAAGGTGAAGCCATGAGACTGTGCTCCCAGAAAGCTTCTTCCACTCCTCACCCACCCCCCCACCCCATAAAAGGAAATAATATGACCAATGAGCAGGCCTGCTGTGAGGAAAGATATCATATTTAAGCCCCTAGGGGTGCACAAAGGGGACTGAACAAAGGTCAACATCCTTTCTTTCCCTCTTTCCCATCCTTTCCCTTCCCTAGGTGCTGAGTTGGTCTAGATTCTGGCATAAGCCTGAGAGCTGGTAAGTGGCAACACAGAGGTTATTACCTGTGGTCCTGTTTCAAGTCGGGAATAAAGTAGGTAGGTATGTAGATCACCGTATTTCATGAAGGGTAAAATCACCATGGGCTTTGGGATGCCTTGAGAGCTCATTTCTATACACACTCCTGAAATTAAAAACAGATTACGTTACAAAGAGCCCTTGTTACATGTGACCAGCAAGGCAGGCAGGGGCACTGGCCAAATTAAAACCATGTGCTTCTGAATGAACAGTTAAAGAACAAAACAAAACAAAATAAAGGCCCATAACTCACACACTATGTTTCAAAATATTTAACATACTCTGTGTCCACTTCTTGGTAAGTTCTCCCCCTTTAGATTCCCCCTTGCATGAAAACTCTCAAAAATTAATCCAAAATAAGTATAGCCATTCTAGAAACCCATGGAGTTTTCCTTATACTAAGTCTAAGTTAGGGGTAGAGGCTGCATTAGAATTCAAGTGCAAAACAGTGTCATGTGACGGTTAAGTACTAAATCATGTGAAGAAGTCTTCTATAACCAAATGCTTAAAAAGATGAAAAGAATTTTGGAGGTCAGTAGGTGAAATCCACATCCCTCAATTTTAACAGGAAAAAGCTTCCATGCCATTTATCATGGAATTCTAGAGCTAGAGTGTCTGTCACCTGATAGCAGGCTTGCAAAGCTCTTGCACATTGTGGGCCACTTACAAAGTACCATTGTTCTCAGTCTGCTAAAGTGAATAGCTGCAAAAGTTTAACAGTAGCTTCCTGGACAAAATACTGTATCCAAACATTAGTTTTCACATCTCTGTGGAGTATCATAATCATAATAAAACATTAAAAGTTCCCAGATGAATTTAGCATTTTCAAGTCATAAGACAGCAGCAATAATAAAAAAGTGGCCAGAACATTCAATCATTCTTAGGTTGTTTTTCTCTCTTGAAATAGTATCACTTACATGGTGACCACACATTACCTGTTTTTTTCTTTTGTATTTTCCAGCTAACAGAGCTACAAAGCCAAATACTGACTTAAATCATAGCTTGTGAAATTATTAATGCAAAAGGAATCAGTATGCTAATATAAGTTAATAAGTTAGAATTTGTCTACTTTTCTACCTTTAGTTCATTGGTACTGAATAATGAAATAATCATTATTCAGTAATAATAATTACTGAATAATCTTAAATCAATAAAATGAATAATCTTAAATCAATAAAAATTGAAATGAATAATCTTAAATCAATAAAAATTATAAGTTCTCATGTCTTGCCTTTGAGAGTGATTGGAGTCCCTTTTAATTCACCCTCACCTAGAACTCTGGGACACTCTAGATACTTCTGAGCCTGCTGGTGTCCAGGCAATCAGACCCAGAAAATGTAACAGCAGAAGTCTCTGGGGGTGAAAAACTGGTTATAAATTACTTTGGGGGCACATGAAGTGCAAACTTCTCTGAGCCAGACATTTTTTGCTTTGGCACAGAGTGGATTTAGCTGAGCCCCCTTGGCCACCCGAAGCTGCATTTCTCTGAGGTACCTAGGAGTCGGATGACGTTTGGGTGGTTGAAGTCTTTCATGCATGCTGCCTCACTGAGGAACTCCTCGATCTCTCGCTGAGAAAAGTTGTCCACTAGGGGAAAAGATGGAAGATGTTAGGTACAATTAATTTACCCAATGAAGGGAAAGTGAGGAGGTAGCATTTTTGTTGTCTAAAAGTAAAATCAGGAAAAGGAGGTCCTCCCTGGTGGTACAAGGGGTTAAATCTCAGCACTAGAAGCTGTTCCCAGCCACTGCAGCAGGAGTTCAATCTCTGGCCAGGGAGCTTCCCACATGGCGCAGCAGACCTCTCCTGTCTCGCCCGCTGCTCCCCTCAGCAGTGTACTTCAGTCAATCTTCCTGTTTTGCTCCCCACTCTATCTCTGGTGAATCCTCTCACCCCCCACACCTCTGGCCTGCACCCCAGTTCTTGTATGCACAAATAACTAAATCTTAAAAAAAAAATCAGGAAAAGACAAAACTATAAACAGGTAAGTGGTTGTCAGGTATACATGGTGATAGGCAAGCAGAGGGGTGAACTGGTGGTGCTCAGGGCAATGTGGAGACTCTCTTGCAGGGTGTCGGAGTGGTGGATACAAGACTTTACGCGTTTGATAAAACACACAAAACTTAAACAGGGGGTGAACCTCAGTGTAACTTACAGGTAACTTAAGCTAATAGTGTATCAATATGCATTCATCAACTGCAAAACATGTAGCACACTAATGCAAGATGTTAGTAACGGGAAATGTGAGGGAGAAGGCACATGGGAACCCTGGACTTTCTGCCTATTGTTTTGCCATCTAAAACTGCTCTAGCAACGAAAGCATATTTAAAAAAAAAAACAAAACTAAACTAAAAACCCCCCCAAAACTGAAACGAAATCCAATTGCTCTGTTGCAGTTATTTTTGTCTTAAAAAAAGAAAGAACACATGCGTTCCCTTTCTATCAGCACTGATCTTGCAAGTCTAGTTGCTTAGTTACACCTTGTTAACTGGAAATACTTTCATACCAAGTTTATGGACTTAAGCCAGTTTAAAAGAGATTTAAAATTTTATATTATACAATGTAAAATAAAGCGGTCACAAGATTCCACTTATATGAGGCACTTAAAATAGTCATATTTGTATAAACAGAAAGCACAATGCTGGGTGTAGGAGGTGGGGGTGACTGGAGAGGGGTGTGGGGAGCTGTTGCATGGGGACAGAGTTTCAGTTGAGCAGGATGAAAAAAGCTCTGGAGGTGGGTGGTGATGGGTGCACAGCAATGTATAAGTGCTTAACGTCACTGAATTTAAAAATGGTTAAGATGGTTTTATGTTATGCGTTTTACGACAATTAATCAAAATTAAACAAGTGTGTCTCAGGTATTTCCTTTAACAGGTATAAATATTGACTCAAATCAGATATGAGATCATCAGCACTGTGTCTATATATCCTGTGGGTTAAATATATCTATTAATCTTCCTACTAAAGCAAATTTAAGAAAAAAATTTTAATTCTATAGACCTGAGGAATATCTGCCCACTTCACCCTGACATATTCCCCTTGCTGGAAACAATGAGGCTGTGGAAGAGAAGTGGGAAAGGGTCTGCTGACAAAACCTCCCCCAAGGGGCCAACCTCCAGACCAATATCGATGCACACGGGATTTGAGGCCAGAAAGTCTTTCAACCTTTGATAATTAGCAACTCATATGCAAGTGATTCTGATTAAAGAACAGCAGAGTCGAGGTCAAAAGGAAGCTTCCAGACCCAGTTCCTTTCACAGGGTCCTTGGTAAGAGGGGACGACACACATGCAATGTGGGGTGCAAAAAAAATACAACATCAGCAGTCAGAATGATGCTGTGGTCAGCTCTTAGTGACCACTCTGACTTGGTTTCTGGGGGATAACAGACACTGGATTCCCAGCCGTACTGATTTCCTCTTTTTGTTGCACTGATAAAACATGGGGAAAACAGGAATGTCCTTTGCTAAATAGTGGGTATTACGCAAGTATTGCCCACAAATATACACATAAGAAGCTTTAGAAAGCAAAAAGTATTAGTCTATGTAAATTGTTGATTGTTACATGGTCCTTTTTATAATGAACCTAAAACTTTAGTCACCAGCTCTGGTTACAATTGAAGCAGCTCTGGTTATAATCTATAAACTCATACTTGTAATCTAACTTTGTGCTTAAATGCTCAGTAAACAGTGGGTTTCAATTTTAGAAAGAAACCACTTTTATTTTACTCCTTGATCAAAAATAATACTGAACATATAGACGGGGTTAGTGAGGAAGTCATTAAAGAATATTGCCAAACCAAGCATCAAATAATCTCCATCCACATGAACTGTGATGAGGCGCACAGATGAAACACCACGTAATCACGGTTCATTTTATGGGTGCCCAATGGGGCACCTGAAGAATCAAACATAGACAGTTGTGTATCTCTAGACCTTGGAAGTATACTTTTGGAGACAGGTGTGAAGAAAATGCTACTGTAGCCAACCTTTCTCCTTTCTAGCTCTTAGAATCAGACAAGTCACTTGTCTCTGAGCCTTACTTTCCTTATCTAGATGAATATCTGAAGATTCTAGAGTGCCACTATTTTTGTCAATGCTGTAATTCATTCTCTACGCTGCCATGGAAGTGAACTTTCCGGAACGAATCTGTTCTTTGTTCCTCATTTGGCTTAAGACACATAAAAGCCCTCTACTACTTGCACCATAAAAACAGATTCTTTGTTAGGCCTTAGAAGGTCCTTCCTGACTCAGCAGTAGGCTCTTTTCTCAGCTTGCTTGGAAGTTCTAGCTTGTGCTCACAGTTCTTCATAGACTTTTGACCAAAGAATATTTCTTCTCTCCCTGGGACATTTACTTTCCAAGCAGTCCATAGTTTCCTGAGGACCACATAACCATCCTCAAGGGAGAAGTGGCCCTACCAAGGTAGCCAGATCAGTCACACCAATCCCTGCGGCCAGGTGCTGCCACCAAGTCAGCCCTTTGGACATGATGCCTTATTTTGGAGTCATCAGATGAGAGACGGGGTAGTGTGGGGGAGAGAGAGAGTGAGAAAGAGAGAAAGAATACTCAAGAACAGTGTTACTGTCTCGAGTGTAAAAAATATATACAGTAGGTATGAAGAGCTCATCACAGTAACTTTCCCTCAATGACCTCTGGGTAGCCTTGTGACCCATCAGAGACCGAGCTCTTGATACATGAACTTCATCACCGACCTCATGGAGCAGCAGGCACTGAAGCAGCTACCCCCACCAAGAAGAATGGGCTTAGTCACTGGTAACTCACACTTCATGGTCTTCACCGCCACTTTCTGAGAGGTGCCATCTTGCTGATTAAGGCTGCCTTCCATTACAGACCCAAACTCTCCTGTGAAGTCAAACAACACCTATATTGAGTCTGTGCAAAATCTCCCTTACTTCAGAAATGCTAGCATGTATGAGCTGCTGTTTTCATTGGGTTGACAGCTTCCCATCTGCAGGCAGCAGGGGGGATGGGGGTGAGAATAGGGGTGGGGGGCCCTGTGCAGCCACCACACCTGAGAACGAAGGCACGGGTGCAGGCTGGGCACCAGCCTCCTGCTGTCACAAGTTTGGATGGCTCATTCTTAGCTCATCACTCTATAAGGTGATAAAATAATTGCATTTTAGTTATAAACTAGAGCTATTTGTATTATAATTTAAATTTATAAAATGGTGTTTTCTTTCATAAATACACATTGTTAAAAATTACTGTTAAGTCGCTTACCTTTTTACCTCAATTTTAAGGATTAAATTGCTTACCTTCACCTAGAATTTTTCCAAGAATGAGAAGATTCCTGTCAATCACAACATCTTCTAGTTTATTCTGAAGTTCCTGGCTGACGCCCAAGCTGCTCACTATAGAGGAGGACAGGGCACGTATGAGAGTCATTGGTGTTGCCTTTTATTTGAATATAATTAAAAGTATATATAACGTCCTATAAAACTGTTAAACAATTATTTCATTTTGTATGCATAGCTCCTCCCCCCAAATACCAGCAGTAAAATCTCACAGTTAATTAGCTACTATGATTAAAGTGAGTAAAATGAACGCTTCAGGGCAAGTTTCATTCTGAAAGATTATAAAAATCAGAACCATCTCTCCCTCTCTGTGGTGTAGTGGCAGCAGGCAGCAGCCAGACTTAGGTAGCAGAGCTTTGCCCTGGACTTAAGGAGGTAGGAAGATTAGTAATTGGTACTTTCTAGTGGAGTATTTACTATTATGTTCCTGGCTACTGCATATAGAAGAGGACCAGGACTGGGACACGCCTCTCTGCCCAGCCCTGCCAGAGTGGGAGGCATAGGAACTGCAGGAAACAGAGAACATACCACTCTTCACATATGCTATATGGAACCTCATTATAATGACATAGAAAGTGCTAAACTGGGTACTTTGGAGGGGAAATAGGATCTACAAGAAAGTATAGATATGCACCACCAACAAATGTCATCAACAAGAGGCATTAGCCAGAGAGGGAGACCAATTCAGTAACAGGTTGGCAAATGATTCAGTCTGTGCCATAGTTAGCACATGAACAAGTATTTAAAAAGAAGAAAATGTAGCTAACTAGAAACACTAGCTCTTAGAGAAAATATTTTACCCAAAGGTCCCACCAATAAAGGAATGAAAACCATCTAAATGCGGAGTATTTTAAATGCAGGAGCAGAGACATTTAAAAGTCAAAACTTCTATATCAGAATAACATTCTACATCTAGTGAGTTTTTATTTCACAGCAACTTGTATTCCATCCTTCTTGTGTTTATTTTGCTATTGTTAATGTTTTTTGCTTTTTGGCAAACATCCCTAAACGTGAATTTGATAGTATTTGCATATACTTTCTACACTCTTTTGGAAAATTTTCAAGAACACAGTTATCTGTTTATTCCCACTCTTCAAACTAGAAGGTTCTGTTCTCTGATTCAGCAAAACTCAAACCATAATTGTTATAAAGTATGTTGGCATATTGGCTGCTGAGCTGGTTGCCAGGAAAAAAACAGGAAATGAGCTCTGACCTTAAGTCAGATGATTTGCTGTTTCCTTTACACCCCTGACCTCTACCCAAATCTTCTCCTATCATTTCATTAGAATTCGTGACTAATGAGTCTTTAATTCCAGCTACTTAGCCTCAGGTCCAGCTCTGGATTTCCAGCAAACTGGCTGATATGGATGGATGTGGCAATGTCTGGCATGTGTTTGCCCGTTTCTAAAGACATTTTGGACATTAAAAATATCCATTTCAACTCCTTTGACTTTTATTAGAAATCTCTCAATTTATTTGTTCTTTTTTTGCTCTCAGCTACTACAGCTTTTGCCAAAAAGAGAGAAATAAAAATCAACGTACAGGTGAGTTCAACAGCTCGCCGACAGAAGGATTTTTTTGCAATGTAATCAACGACTAATTCTGAATCCTCCTCTGTGAAGGCATTCCTGGGTAAAGAAGAACAAAGACACGCTGTCAAGACAGGGTTGCAAGGCAGGTGCTGACTTCCTGAGGGTTACTAAGCAGCTGCCTGTTGAAAGGCTCTTCTGTGATAAAGACATCTCCTACCTGGAGAAATAGGTTTCTTTCCTAAAATCTATTTTAGTGGCTTACTTGGCTATACATGTAGACATATAAGTAGATAAGTATATATACACACTATACTCCATATTTATATATAGTGCATATAGTATATATAGTTATATAGAGTATAATAACACTATATAATATGTATTTATACTCACAGCTACCCATGATTACAAGATCCAGAATTATTAATGCTTTTGTGAACTTTTTTTTAGTATTTTTATATGTATATACACTTCCTTTTAAAAAGATAATTAAGATCATTTCCATGACTTCTAATAAAAATCCTTATTTATTAGCAACTCATTTTGAATAGGAAAGGCATATTGGTACTCCTCTCTAGAAATGAGTCCCCTTTACCGTTGGCTGTCTTTGTAAGTGTTGGCCTAAGTAAGGAAGCTGCTTGGACCAGGATATGCATAAAGCAGGGTACTGAGCTGGGTACAAGGGAGGAGTGGGCCCATTATCACCTGGCATGACAATCTTGTCAGTAATACTGGGTAACACTTTCAATTGGGAAACTTACCCAAACCTTGTCTCCTGGAATCTTTTTCTGATGGCCAGAGAAATATATAAAATTGACCCAATCAAAACAAATCCACAAAAGCAGCCAAGGAGGATGACTACAGGATCTGTGTTGCCAGGTGCTGGAGTTGATGAGGGGGCAAAATCTACCCAACCTGGGAAAATAGCAATAGAATCAGTTCAAAACATCACTTTGGGCTTGCAAATACGTAAGAAACATTGACTTGGAGTAGGGAAGAATAGAGAGTCAAAAGTTTCAAAACTTAGCCCTTTCATGTTTTGTGATCTACAAATGCAAGGACCTCTTACTTTGATGGTCCAAACTGAGACTGTGCAGCAAGACCTAAATAACCAATGGGAAACTCCCCTCAGAAGTCATAAATGTAGAAGGAATTGAAAAAATGATAAAACTAATACTTATCTGGGACACTAGAAACATTGAGAATTAAATGTTTTCTTTGTAACATTTATGAAAAGTAGTTTGAATAGTGTTTGCCTTTTGTAGTCATAACCTGTGATACAGGTTATAAGAGAATACATTTTCCACGCACTGCCGAATTGTTCCGCTCCTTTGGAAGTTTGGCTCAGTTTTCAATGTTTTTAACCTTTGTGTTTTCAAGCTGTAAACTATCTCCGAGAATTCCTTTATGTGAAGATTTTTGGGGTGACTTCTGCTGGGAGATCGTCATACTTTCTGACATATCACTTTATTGGTGTGAGTAAGCTCACCTTCCCTGGCTTCCCTAGCTGCATATTTAGGGCCATCAAATGGCAGGAGGAGCAGCATGGCTACAGAGAGCCATTTCTCCCACAATTCCACGTATTGTCGTTGAAATTTCACTTCCAGCACTCACTGTTTCTCTTTGCTGCACTTTCCTCTTTGCTCACAACCTCTTCCAGTTACCCATTTTCGAAATACATCACATGGGTTTGTGACAAGGAGGCAATGCGGCCATTGCTTTGTTAGATGAGCGTGAGCTGACAGACTTTGAAAGACGTGTAGTGATTGATGCACATCTGTTACTTATATAGTGATTTACAGACGAAAGAGCCAGCAGCAAAGTTTGTGCTTATGCAGTTAAAGTTAATAAATGATAATAACTCAAATTCGAACCATATTGTTGGGGAACTGATATTATTATATATTTAACTCAATAGTGGAACTGAAATGTATGCATATTGGAACTAGGCAAAGCACGGACTGCCAGCGCAGCAAAGATGTTTAAAAAGTTGACAATTTTTTTGTGTGTGTGTATGAGGAAGAAAGCTCTGTAATCTTCAACTCTGAGCTTTTAGTATGTGCCTTCAGAATCAGAATCTTATGTCTTTGAATATCTACCAGATATACAAGCCTTGCGTACCACTATCAGTTGTTAACATCTGCCAAGGACAGTCAGTGGGCTGCAGGAACTCTAATGTGACTCCAGTTCAGCAATAAAAGGGAGGGCATGTTCAAGGGTCACTGATGGATGGACAAAAACTCAGTGATCTGCTCACGAGTCCAATCTGCATTGGGTACAAATGCCATATTGGCAAGAATTTATAACTGTACAAGTCACACTGACATAGATGCCCATGCAGTGAGCTTTTGAGTTAACCCAATCCTAGGGGAGGTCAGAGTAGAATAAAGGCCACTCCAGGTGTCTATGGAAGCACGTACAGCATTTGGACCACTAGGGCCAGTGTGATGGCACCTGCCAGAGCTCCCTGCAACATGCAAAATTCAGCAGGCAGAGCTGAGAGTTTAGCTCAGCAAACCCAGCCTTGTCTGAGGGCAGCTTCTGGGGGACATATCTCCTATTCTGTACTGATCAGTCATGAAGCATATTACCAAAGGCTTGAGTGGGTAACAACAGGGCAAGCAGCACCAGAAAGCTAAGGATCAGCCATACCACTGACCTGCAATTCAGTCATGTAGATATCATTGAAACTAAGTTTAACAGGTCAAGCCAATCTTAGCATTCAGAAAGGACCACTTTTCCCAGTAAGTTATTACTATCGACAGTAACAGTAGTGGGTATTGGTCACTCTGACATGTGTCATATCAAGTACCTTTACTGTTGAAAGATCCTTTTTGGTCTTTATTTTTCATTTTTTTTAAAGATTTATTTATTTATGCACACAAGAACTGGGGGTAGCCAGAGGTTTGGAGGGTCAGAGGATTCACCAGAGACAGAGTGGGGAGCAAAACAGGAGGATCTACTGAAATACACTGCTGAGGGGAGTAGTGGGTGAGACAGGAGAGGTCTGGTGCAGGGAAGCTCCCTGGCCGGGGATAGAACTTGTGCTGCAGTGGCTGCCAATAGCTTCATAGTGCTGAGACTTAACCTGCTGTGCCACCAAGGAGGACCTATTTTTCGTTTTTAAACCAGCTTCCATCCCACAAGTCACCCTTTCACAATCTGGGCATTGCCTGGGGTGACACATCCTATCAGTGATAAGGGCCCTCCTCTTACCAGGTGCAGGGATGAATATTTTCACTGGGTCACTGAAAGGCCCAACTCCCCCTTTTGTGACAGCTGCAATCCTCACTGTGCAAGTGGCATTGTGGACTTGAATCGAAATCTGAGTTCGGCTGCCATTCTGGCCGACTTCTTCAGAGAGCTCTTTCTGGGGGCAGAGAGGAAAGGGAAGGAAATGAAATACTGAGGTGCCAGGGGTATGTTGCCTGCCTGCCTACAGCTCCTTCCAAGGAAGCTGTCCCACCCACATCCTAGGGGAGAGCAACAGCATTTCCACATATCCCTTTCTCATTCAGGCCACGGCCAATAGGACCTGAAGGCAGGTGAGGCTCAGGATGGGCTGGCAGCCACCGCACTGGGGGCCTCGGCCCACTAGGACCGGGAGGGCGTGGCACCTAAAGTGGTCAACGACGAAACCTCTGGAGAGAGGATGCACGTAGCTGATGTGCCCTGACTGACGAGAGCAACGCTGGTTCCTCCAGACCCCTCCGAGCCCCTGCACGCGATGGCCAAGAGCCATCCTCTACCTTGACATTGCCCACTGCCACCCTCTCCTCACCCAGGCTGACTGGGCCCCTGCTCCTTGCAGTTGTAAGAATTTTGACTAAAATCTGCACTTAAGAGGGGTGCTGATACTAGTTTTTTTTTTCTCCCACTGAGACACGTGCTTGGAAGATAAATAAAACAAAACAAAAACAAACTCTCATAGTATAAGAAAAAAGCAGTGGCTGTCAGAGGGAAAGGGGTTATTAGTGGGCCAAAAGGGTCAATTGTATGGTATGTTTATTTATAATGATGTAGACCTAAGAACTACATAGTGTTATAAACCAACGTCACTTTGATTACAAAAATAGGGGGAAATTTATTTTTGAAAAATAACCAGAACTAAGTGTTTCTACACTCTCCTCTTTGTTTCCAAACCAGGACTATAATGATATTCTCTAGACCAGGAATCTAATTTTGTGTTTGGGGTGGGCTTTTAGGCAGGCCCTGTAGAGGCTGTGAAGGCTGAAATGACACCCTCGGAATATGTCTTTTCTTTGAATTCCTGAGATGTGGTTACACAGAGAGAACTGTCACGCCATGTGGAACACAGGGGTCCTGGATCACCAGTGAACAGCAGGGGCCTCGGTTTCGGTGGTAACTCTAGTTCCTGGTCACTCAGTCTCACATTGGTCATTCTAATACTGGTACAGGGAGCTCAACCTTTATGGGGAGGGGACAGTACAGACACAAATGAGGTCACCTCCCTGGCAGGAGCCAGTCTGATCTGGGGCACACACAGGCCAACCACCTATTTCTCATTCAGTGAGGTTTCATTTTCACTAATACAGGCCCATATCCCCAAGGATTTAAAATCTAAGAGCATTTTCAGGTAATGAAATCAGATTATAATATGACATTTGATTACTACTTTACTTGCAAAGAAAACATGTTGGACCTTGCCTGTTGCTTAAAGTAATAACACATCTGTTATTCTGTTTTTTCTGTAGCATCAGAGTTAGGTAACATAGTGGTATTTATTTTCAGTGATCAAAAGACTTTAATATCTCCAACTCTGTAAGAAGTCACAAATAATTGGTAAGTGTATTTAAGAATATGACCCATTTTATTGCCTCAAAGAACAGTAATATTCAATGGGAACAAGGCAGGTTTCTGTTCTCCTACGATATGATAACTTATCTAAAATGACTTCAAAGTCATAAGCATGGTTGCAAGACTCTCACATCCTACTCTGCTGACATGTCCTATTCTTATTTCTTTCTCCTAAGAGGTCACACTATGGAACCTAAATGAGAGACAATGTATTATAAAGAAAGCCAAGGGCATCTGGGAAAGAGTAGTGGGGCTTTGAGAAGGACTGGCTTAGCAAACAGTCAGACTTGGGTACTTATCCCAGAGCTCCCAATTCCAAGCTCTGTGACTCTGGGCAAGTTGCTCAACATCCCTGAATTTCAATTTCCTCAAATGTAAGTTGGGAATAATAATAATAAACAATTATAATATCTATCTTACCGTGTTTTCGTAAAGTTTAAATGAGTTAGTTCCTTTATGCAGAACACTTTGTTCACAGTCTGACCACTGTTTGTATCCAATTGTGACTATTACTATGTATATAGCCCTACTCCACCTATAAGGGGATATATTTGGGTCTTTTTTCCCTATACATTTAAAGCCCTTTTACAGAGTTGAACTTGTAGTACTGTTCATATCTTGGTATACTGACAAAATAATTAAGCTGTCTAGTTATCAAAGAAGAAGCTTATTTGACACATTCATGTAGTTCACCTCATCAAAAGACCGTGCCATTCAGAAAGAGACTCTCTGACTGGTTTAGATGTTCACACATCGACTCCATAAATGTCATTATATTCAAGGTCGTGTATCCAGATGGAAAAAAGGAGAGCAAGACACAGTTCCAACTTCAAGGAGAACAGATTGTATTTGCTCTTGACCTTTGAATTTTGAGCCTTGATTTAGAGAGCAAGGCACATCAAGAAAAATAGAACAACAACAACAAAAAGCACCAGTATCTTCAAAACATAGTAAATGTCCATAGAGTGAATATCAGGAGTTTCTTAGCCTGAACGTGATGTAACGGTTGGGGAATAACAAAGGTACCAATTTTGAAAACTAAATTTTCAATGTAACTGCAATAACCCATTCAAAGTCTACCCCGAAAAAAGTTTCTGAAATTACTCAAAACAAACCATTATTATTAGAGGAATAAGTGAGAATATCTTTCAAAAATACCCAAGCTCTGCATAAAGATGTAGCTTTAGTAGCATTTTTCAAAACAAAAACAAAAACAAAAACAAAAAATCCCACAGAAATAAAAGGACAACTTCAAGAGGTATAGTTGTGCCTTGTTCATAACATTCCCAAATGAAAGGAGTTCAGGAAATTGAAGTGATGGGTGCAGAAGTCATCTCAAATTTCACTTTGGGCACAGGTTCCCCCCAGGTTTGGCTTTTCTTCAATGTTTATATTTGCTTCTACCTGTGGCTCATGAAACTTAAGGCTTAGCTGCATCAGAGAATGTTATCCAAAGTCAAGTCGGCCACTAAGTCTTTTGTTGTCACAAGACCTCGATGATGCAGAATGCACAGCCCGAGTACAGTGCAATGACCTTCTCGCTGGGATGACCTAGCATCTTCAAGGAGGTAATGACTGGGAAAGGTCATAGCCCTTACTGTGGCACTATTGTTCTCATCACAGAGGGGACCGTTCTGAATAAAGGGCAACGAGCCCGAACAGCACGACTGAGTGTTAATGGCTTTCAGTGCAGTATGCTCGCCTGATGCGTCACTCAGAAGGTTTCCTCACTGCCGCCCTTCAGCATGCCTCAGAGCCTGAGGACCACTTGAAAGCAGTGACTTCACCCACGCCAGGAGAGAAATAGAATGACCCATAGCTCTTTAAAAAAACTGTTTTTTTTTTCACATCACCCAAATGAAGCTCATAATCTTCTGCCAACCAGACAAGATAAAATCCTACCAAACTAGAATATAATTATCGAAACTTCATGCATCTATCCTAAGAATTTAACATTGTGAAACAGAGCTTTGTTCTAAGAGAGACAATTGATTCCTTTGACTCAGTTAATGTGGAAATAGACACCTTGCACAAATGCTTTGGGACGAAGACTAGTAAATGAGAGACCTCTCATAGCTACAACTCTTAAACAGGGTTTTGACTGGAACAAATAACCTGTTATCATTTATTATGAAGCAGAAGAATTGTGGAGTTCCACCATTCTCTTTTTCTTATACTTCCATCAACTGCTGTTTTCAACAGTCTGCTTCCTGATGGGTACACTGGGGCAAGGAAAGAAGAAATAACCCCAGTTATCCTTTCAAAAAACAGAAGTTTTAATAAAAGCTGGATGACATGATTTTTAAAATGACCACAACAGTTTGGATGCCAATAATGAGTGCAGTAGTTCACTTTCCTCCCAGGAAGCTATGTTCCTTTCACATGCTAGCCCGTACAAGAGCTACCAGGATGCTAAGATCTCATCTTAGAGTGTGACAACACAAAAGAAACATGTTCTCCATGATGGTGGCAAAGAACATAGCCCAGAAAAGAGCAGTGCATCTGCCCTTTCACGGATTCCATGTCACAAAGAAGTTAGGGCCACTTCAATCCTCTTCCTTTCCCAAGTAGGAAGGGGACCTATCTGCGTACTCCCCATCCAACCACACTCAGGTATCATCACCCAGCTGCCTGCCCTATTTATGTCCTGGGTCCAATGTTTGTATGGTAAGAATGATCTTTAAGACCTCATAGCAATTAAATTGGACCTCTTCCTGGGTTTGATTAGAGTCATACCTAACCATGTCATACCCACTGTAAGGGCACTGGCTGGTACTTAGGGAGGTAGTTCTTTCTTGGCTCAGTTTACCTATCAGGAAGCAGACTGTTGAAAGCAGCAGGTGATAGAAATATCTGCTGTTTCACACACATACCCCCGTGCTTCTTGTTTGCTATTGTGAAATAGCATTACATTACAGAGTTCTACCTTAGAGAGTCACGTAAGTAATATACTAATTTACACTAGAAAGTCATTACTGAACTACAGAGGATCTTGCCAGTCTAAGATGATAAGGTGGGGCTGTCTGACTTCTGTTGATGCACCAAGTTTTAAGCACAAACTGAGATTCAATACACATTTGTTGACAATTGCGATTGTTATTTTTATGTGTCAGCTTGGCTCAATCATGGTACCCAGATATCTGGTCAAGCATGAGTTTAGATGTTGCTATGAAGGTATCTGTAAGGTGAGAGTAACATTAAACGCAGTAGATTATGAGTAAAGCAGATGAGTCTCTATAATGCGTTTAGGCCTCATCCTAAAGGTTTTAAGAGAAAAAGACTTGAGGTACGTGAGCAAGATGGAATTCTGCCAGCAGAGGTGCAACATCAACTGTTGCCTGTCTCTCAGATCCATGCCTCATCTGCAGATCCACACCATGAGCCAATTGCTTAAAATAAATCTCTTCTGCCTCTAATTTTCTCTCTAGACATATATATAGCCCCCTCTCACCCCAACTTCTTCTCTGTTCCTCTGGAAAATCCTGACTAATATGTCAGTGATGTAAATGGCATGGTGGGTCACTGGTCTTCTGGGCCACATAGATACAGCCCCTCTTTTCTAGCACTAACACCTTGATTCTCCTTGGGAACTCCCTCCCACCTCAGTCCAGGTTTTCAGCTGGCAGCCATGTTGAGACCATGAAAGAGCCTCTGACCTGGAAACTGAGTGTACAATGAGAGCCAGTTAGAAAGGGAGAGACCAAGCCCTGATGATGTCATAAGTGCACCTGGATCCAGCCGGGCTGAAAGCCAGCCCGACAGAGGAGTCCCAGGAATGGGAACAACTTCTGGTGTGCATCTATTCTTGTCTATGTCGTTTTTTGGGGTAGGGAGAGTATAGCCTGGTGAGGGCAGAACCAGGTGCTGCTACTGGTCTGCATTTGGACACACAGGTCTAACCTGAAATACCCAGGAGGTAACGCATAATCTCTTATTTCTGAAGATATGAAGAATTTACTCTTTCTCCGGTATACAGGTCTCTGAATAGAGTCAGCAAATAAATATATTTTAAGGAAAAGCATGAAGCATTTTCTGATATATTTTTAGCCAGAAGCCATTCTTTCAAAATGGCTAAATAGTGTTGATATCAATCTGTCAGTGAAATAGCCCTTTGGAAGGAAGTGATTTCCACTCAGGCTTTCATAGAGATAAGCTATGTTAAGGAGGTAGTTCCCAGCTTTTATGGCCAGAACACAGCCCCAGTTAGAAAGGGAGAGACCAAGCCCTGATGATGTCATCAGTGCACCTGGATTCAGCTGGCCTGAAAGCCAGTCCGATACAGGAGTACCCGGAATGGGAGCGACTTCCTGTGTGCACCTAGGGTATACGACATTGCCATCTAGGTCCACACATGGCTGACCCCAAATATATTTGGGAGAAAATGATTAAGGATCATTCTAAATCAGGTGGCCTATTTCCCCAAAAGTTAAAGAACTATAACATCCCTAAAATATTTTCCTTCAGAGGGACATTTTGTCCATGGGGATAAGTTGGAGAAATAAGTTTACCTAAGGAAGACTTGAACAAGAAATGCTTAGCTCCCTGCTGGTTTCTGGTGATGAAGCCCATGGAAGCTTAGTGGGTGACAACAGGTTGTCTCCAGGTCTGAGGGTGCCCCTCATGTCACCCTAGATCTCTTTTCACAATCAGTGTACTTCTCTTTGGAAAATACAGGTTTTCATAAAAAAGCACTAATTATCTTAATACACACTGGGTTTATTGCCCTTTTAAAATAAATTAATGTATAATTATTTTAATTTCAAATATGGAAAATATGAACAGATACATCCATATCAATCTAAGCTGAGAGACTCAATAATGTTTTTTAAATCAAGCTGATACTGGCTTATAACACTGTGTGGGTCAGGGGTGCAGTTTCTCACCTCAGCAACTGCACATACACACCATGCCTACCCCCAAATGTCCAGTCACCATCCACCACTCACCACCCAATCCCTTCTACTCCTTTCTCCTCTGGTTGCCTCTGCTCTGTTGTCAGGAGACACAATGATTTTTAAGAGAGTAACAAGGTCCTATGACAAAAAAAGTTGAAGACTGTTGCCAAGTGGGATGTCCAGCAAAATGGAATTAATTTTTTTTTTAAATTAAAAGAATGGCCATTTGGTGAAAGACAAGATAAACAGATGGGATTACATCAAAATAAAAAGCTTCTGTACAGCAAAAGAGACATTAACCAAAACTAATAGACACCCTACCAACTGGGAAAAGATC
>PVIJ01009470.1:20250-66778 GCA_004024925.1 Scalopus aquaticus
AAAACCACTATGAGATACCACCTCACACCTGTGAGGATGGCACACATTAAAAATACAGGCAACAACAAATGCTGGAAAGGATGTGGAGAAAAAGGAACTCTTCTACACTGCTGGTGGGAATGTGAACTGGTCCAACCACTATGGAAAGCTGTATGGCGATTCCTCAAACTGCTCAACATGGAGCTTCCATACGACCCAGAAATACCACTTTTGGGATTCTACCCAAAAGACACCAAAATACTAATCCGAAAGGATACATGCACCCATATGTTCATTGCGGCGCTGTTCACAATAGCAAAGGTATGGAAGCAACCCAGATGTCCAAAAATAGATGATTGGATCAAGAAGATGTGGTACATATACACAATGGAATACTATTCAGCATTCAAAGAAGAAAAACACATGCAATTTGCCGCGACATGGATGGAATTAGAGAGGATCATACTCAGTGAAATAAGCCAGAAAGAAAGAGAAAAAATCGAATGGTTTCACTTATAACAGGACTATAGGGAAACCAAATAGGAGACAGACAATCAGCGGGTTGGGGGGGGCAGAGGGAGGGGAAGAACAGGGCAGAAAATGGAATAGAAAAGAACACAAGGGACCGTGGAGATGGATCACGGGTGAATTGGTGGTGGGTTACCCAAGGGAAATACAAAATGTAAAAGACATAAATAACAATAAAAATATATATTTATAAAAAAAAAAAAAAGAATGGCCATTTGGAAAAAACATCAGTATACCCCTCCCCCAGTCATATCATGGGGGTGGTGGAGGAGCTGTCCAGCCCAGCACCTTCCAAGTGTCTCTATTCTCAGAGACACTGCTGAGAGAGTGGCAGGAGCAGGCTGCTGAGTTACCTGGGCAGCTAGCTGCATGCTTGGGTGGCCAGAAGGCAGATGTGAAGTTTATGCTTCTTAATAAATTCAATTTTCTCATTTGTAAAAGAATAAAATTAATAAGCCATCCTCATAAAGCTAACTCTCAAATCATACTCCTGGGCTCAAGATTTTCACTGGCTCCCTGCCATCTGCCAAATTCTCCTTGACATCTTGGCCTAACCTTCAGATCTCTGCATGCTTGAGCCATGACTCATGTTCCAGGCCCTTGACTGAGTCACATTCCCCCAAAGCTGTTCTATTATGCCACCTCATGTTATTGTTTCCCAATCTTTACCTGTCAACATTATTCACAGCCAGATCAAGTGGCACCTGCCTAGTACAGGCCATCTGCCATAGGCCCGAGCATCCTACACAGCCTTGCAAAACAGCCAGGTCTATCCATCCCCGAGCCCAAGCCACTTTGGGGGGTCACAAAGGCAGGAAGTCTGTCAAGTGGCTGCAGCAGGACAACCGTGCACCTGCACAGAGCCTTGGCTTGTTTGCTGCTTGCTGCACAAGGGCCAAGTTCCTGGTCCTGGTACCCTCAGGGAACAATAAACTAACTGGGCTCATTGCAGAGCATCGTGGAGCTTGGGGACAGGGCTGATGCCCTTGAGATCTGCCATGTAGGGCCTGGTAAACAGCCTTACATTCTGGTCCACTGAGTGTTGTATCTAATTTTGGCCCCTATGGAGCTGTGTCAACAAGCCATCCTGCCTCCTTGCTTAGCCTTCTGTTTTGGACACTGGTTACTTCTTGCCATTCTCTTTGAGGCTGGGGTTCTTCAGAAAACTATCCTCTGAAGTTTCCAAGAGGCTATGAATTGCTGGATTACTAAGCCTTATAGCTCTTTGCTCTTGCTCTGGTTATCTAGGTAGTACACATCGTCTTCTTCCAAGTCTAAGCTTCCTAAAGGCAAAAACCAGGTGATAGAGGAGGATAAGTTCTCTACACATTTACTGAATAAGTAAATGAATAGATGGATGAGTGGAGAAAGCCCTAAAGGATCCTTAGAACTTTGTGGCTGACAGGCATTGCTATTTTTTACATTTTTCGTATTCCCTGAAAGGTGCTTTGCTTAACTCAGTCTTACCAGGTCTTTTCACCACAAACCAAAAGCTTCTGAAACAGTCTTACATCATCATAGCAAAGCAAGGAAGCAGTCATTCAGATTCAGACTTACCGAAGTCTCTGTACTCTGCCACACGTGGGATATCCGGTAGCCCACCAGCTCCCCGTCCTGCCGCTTAATTGGAGGCTGGATCCATCTGATGTCTAACTTATTACTAGATTCATTCAGAAACATAGTAATGTTCGAAGGTGCTGCTGATGGGGCTACAAAATAAAAAGAAGGGAAGGCTGAAGAACCCAAAGAAGCACACAGAGGTTCATTTTCTTCTTGGTTTTGAATGTCTGGCTTTTGAACATTCCATGAAAAATCATTCAAATGACTTTGAGATTAGTAGCAGATTTTCACTCTATTTTCAATTAAAGACCATTGCGGCTTTTGTTTGTTTGTTTGCCTAAGTAAGCACTTTTCAAACTGAAATCACAAGGAAAAGGAAGGGAGGGAAGGAGGTGGCACTCATGGAATCCTATTAGGGAAGCAAAGCAGACACAGCTTGAACAGGGTTTTCCAATAGAAACCATGGGGTAGAGTTCATCACGCTGAGTGGAGACTGGTTCTGTGTATTTGAGATGCCCAAGCAGGGGACAATCAATCAATCACTGTTCTCTCACTATTGAAGATCAGAGGGTCAAATGTTAACGAGATGTCAAAATGTAGAATTTACCACTCTTGAAATTAACAGTATGAAAAGTAAAATAAAGTATTAATAAAATTGGAAGATAAACTCTGTGGTTTATAGTAAATTCTATACAAGTCATGTACCCACTTTATGTCAAAATGGCAAAAAATACCCTCATAAATTTCTCCTGCAGAGACAAAAAACAAGCAAAGTGAAACTCAAACCTCTCAATCAGACCATTGGGAAGGATTTGTTTGGTTAACATGTTATCTGGGCAATATCCATCCTAACCCCAGGAATTACCTCCTTCAGTCGTGCTGGCCAGAATCCAAGGGCTCAATGCAGACCATCCAATTTCATTCACGCAGGAAACACCGATGCTGTAATTGGCCAGAGCATGCAGCTGCTCAATTTGATAGAGTTGTGGTGAAGCAGAGGTGTTAAAAATCATGACTGAGCCATTACTCAGTGGATCAACTTCCTTAACCTACATAAAGAGTAAAATTGTGGACAAAGTATTAGTAAGGTGGTGGGATGTAGCTGTGGGCACTCACGTATTCAGTGCACATGGTCCTTCCTCTCCACTAGGGAGACAGGGAAGTACCTATTTCCTCTCAGGTCACACACACATTTTCCTACCAGCATTACTGTGCATGTGTTATTCATGCTACTTGAGCGACAATTGAGGACCTGAGGAAAATACTTCAAATGAGTGTTCTCAATGTGGCAAGTGACACAGCAAATAATTGTAATAATTATAATTTGTATCATAATATTAAAGAAAATAAATTAAAGTAGCCTTTCCTCTCTGAGAACCACTTCAGTTCTTGATTTGTTTCACAGAATATTTAACAAAGACAATAGATATCATATGGGGTGGAAAAGTCTCAGATATTTACTATCTGGCCCCTCCAAGAAACAATTTCTCCTTTGAAGATGGGATACTTGATTTTTCCACAAATCTGCATTCTTTTCAGAGGAACTTTTCTCATCTTGCTGTTGATTTTCGCAGGTCCTTTATTCTTACCATCCACTTCCACCTCAATATAAATTCAAAAGCAGACACAGAAAATATAAATTCTATGACATTTTTTGGTAGGAAGATATAGAAAGGGATCATTTTCTGCTCACCCAACAAACTTCTCCAAATCTCTTTAAAACATGAGCTCTTTCCTGAGTTCTCATTTTTCCCTCCATAAATTCCAGCAGTCTCTCCACATCCCTCTCTAGATATCCCCTGTGTGCACAGGCAAGAGGGGGATTCCCAGCAAAAATTAGTCTTAGGTCAAACTTCCCACCCTTTTCCTCAAGCACACCTCCTATCTGGGAATGGGGATAAAGGAGAGCTGTTTTCCTTTTTTTCCACTACATTAAAAAAATTTTTTTTAATTTAAACATTTTTAAATTTTCTGTATTATATACTCATAAAATCAGTACTGATAAAATCAGAAATGACTAACAAGTATTGGACAAAACAAAGGTAACCAAAAACAACTTGGAAAAAATATCTTAAACCCACAAAATATGTTCCTGATAATAATGGGCTTGCAATTATGGGGTGTAGATAGACAATGCTGTCATTTCAGGAGAGATGTGTTTGAAATTTAGGGCAAGGAGCCACAAATATAAACAGTTTTGAATTTTTAGCTCCCCACAGTGGATAGCACGAGGTGATGTTGAGGCCCAGTCTCGTCTCTCAGATCCAGCAGACCACACTGGGTGACAAGAAAGCACCTATTGCCTTGAGGAGCCACCAGAGGAAAAACAAAAAGCTGCATGTGGATCTGTTGCAGGGTGGAGGGTGGGGGTGGAGGGAGTGGGTTGTTGGCAGACAATACTTTTTGTTTCTTTAGAGTATGCACCTACTTCCTGGTGACCAACCACTGAAACTAAGGTCAAGGAAACCTTTTGCTTTCTACCCCTGTCTCATTTCCGGAGCAAATGTAGAGCATTTCCAGCCATAGGAACACTTTGAGAGCATGTTCCTGGAAGAAGATGGGGTTTCTAAAACAGTCCTTCTCAGTGGATCCTAGGGGAAAAGAGGGCACGGAATGGTAAGAAGTATGTGGCAGTTAAAAATAGAAATGGAATATGTAGCCCAAAAATGGGTGAAGAAAGGAACTACCAGGACCAAAGGAAATGAGAGGGTGTGTCCTATTAGTGCATAGATCTGAATCTTGTCCAAAGCATTCATTGTTACCAAGTCAGAGTTTAAAATTGTAATGAACTTGGCACCTGCTATGAAACTTTCTTAGTCCTCCAGAAATGGGGAATACAGTTAGTGAACAGAATATAGAAGTATAATTTCTAGAGCCAGTCCTGACTAACCCAACTAGGACTGGCAGAAAAAAACAGAAAACACACAATTATACTTGAATTTCAGAAAAAAACAAATAATTATATGTATAGTTATGTCACAAAATTACTCATGTAATTTAATTTGTAAACAACTATTATTATTTGCTAAATCCAATACCTTACCGGGGATGGAAAGAATGAGTGAAGGGGGGTGAAGGTAGCTGGTGAGGCAAAGACAGAATAACCACGTCTGACTATAAGATTCAATTTGCCAATCACAGGATGACATTTCACATGAGCCATAGCCATCCACCAAGGAAAAGAGAGAAGGCTGTGGATAGGTAGATGTGTGATCACCTTTCACCTTTAGGGGTAACCCTGTGTTCTGAGATCTACCAAGCATACTACTTACATCTATATCTCCTCACATCTACCCTGAGACCCAATCTGTAGGGTGAGGGGAGTACTTGTCCTCAGTTTCTTTGAAGTTAACTATCTTCATGTGTGAAAGAGCTTCATGTCCTCTTGGACTCTTCAAACAGCTTTGCAAGCTAGTAAGTTTTTAAAAGGGCTGGCCCAGGGCCTCCCTGGTGGCGCAAGGGGTTAAGTCTCAGCACTATGAAGCTATCCACAGCTACTGCAGCATGAGTTAGATCCCCAGCCAGGGAGCTTCCCACATGGCGCAGCAGACCTCTCCTACCTCTCCCACTGCTCCCCTCAGCAGTGTATTTCAGTTGATCCACCTGTTCTGCTCCCCACTCTGTCTCTGGTGAATCCTCTCACCACCCCACACCTCTGGTCTACACCCCAGTTATTGTATGCATAAATAAATCAATCTTAAAAAAGGGGGGGGAGCTGGCCCATGTTTCATTTATGTCCATATATAGGGAAACAAGCCCTAGTTGTTCCCAACACAGTCTTGAAACACATGAAGCAAAAACTGATAATAAAGAAGGGAGAAATAAACAATTCAAGAAGACTAGTTGATACCTTAATTACCCACTTTTAATAACTAGAATCACCAGCCAGAAGACCAACAAGAAAACAAAAGATGTGAATGAGACTGTAAATCATGTGACCTAACAGACATATAGAACAATCTACACAATCATTTCCAAATACACCTTTGTCTTCCAATGCACAGGAAACATTCCCCAAGATATATATTATTAGGCCATAAGAAGACATAAGACTATGTTAACTAAAATGGATAAAAGACCTGGACATAAGACCTGAAACCATAAAATTTATAGAAGAAAATATAGGCAAAACTCTACACGATATACATCTCAGCAAAATCTTTAAAGACACATCCCCCAAAGTGAAGGAAGTGAAGGAAGATAAACAGATGGGTTTACATCAAAATAAAAAGCTTCTGTACAGCAAAAGAGACATTAACCAAAACTAATAGACACCAACTGGGAAAAGATCTTCGCACACAATACAACCGATAAAGGTCTGATAACCAAAATTTACAAGGAACTCACACAACTCAACAAAAACAAAGCCAACAATCCAGTCAAAAAATGGGCAGAAGAGCTAAAAAGGCACTTCTCCAAAGAAGAAAAGCAAATGGTCAACAGGTACATGAAAAAATGTTCAACATCACTTATAATCAAGGAAATGCAAATCAAAACCACAGTGAGATACCACCTCACACCTGTCAGGATGGCACACATTAAAAACATAGGCAACAACAAAAGCTGGAAAGGATGTGGAGAAAAAGGAACTCTTCTACACTGCTGGTGGGAATGCGAACTGGTCCAACCATTATGGAAAGCTGTATGTCAGTTCCTCAAACTGCTAAAAATGGAACTTCCATACGACTCAGCAATACCACTTTTGGGAATCTACCCAAAAGACACCAAAACACTAATCCGAAAGGATACATGCACCCGTAGTTCATTGCGGCGCTGTTCACAACAGCAAAGGTATGGAAGCAACCCAGATGTCCAAAAATAGATGACTGGATCAAGAAGATGTGGTACATATACACAATGGAATACTATTCAGCATTCAAAGAAGATAAACACATGCCATTTGCAGCAACATGGATGGAATTAGAGGGGATCATACTCAGTGAAATAAGCCAGAAAGAAAGAGAAAAATATTGAATGGTTTCACTTATAACAGGACTGTAAGGACACCAAATAGGAGAGAGACACTTAGTAGGTGGGGGGGATGAGGGGGAGGGAGGGTAAGGGCACAAAATGGAGTAGAAAAGAACACAAGGGACCATGGAGATGGATCATGGGTGAATTGGTGGTGGGTTACCCAAGGGGAATACAAAATGTAAAAGATATAAATAAAATAAAAGAAAAAAAGACTATGTTAACTATGTTCTCCAAACACAATGGAATAATATTAGATATCAACAAGCAATAATTTGAGAAATTCATAACTGTGAAAATTGAACAACACACCCCTATATAATCCATAAGACAAACAAGAAATCAAAAGGAAAATGACAGAAATCTTGAGATGAATAAAGAAAAATAAAAAATACCAATATTTATGGGATGTAGCAAAGCTGCAAAAGCTTTAGCTAAGAGGAAAATGTACATTATAAATGCCTATATTAGAAAAGAAGAAATTTCAAATCAATTACCTAATCGTCCACCTTAAGAAGCCTTGAAAAAAGCAAGCTAAGAGCAAACAGAAGAGAGGAAATAAAGACTAAGGCAGAAATGAATGAAATAGTGAAAAAAAATCATAAAGTAAAAGTTGATTATTCATAAAATGATCAATAAAGTTGGCAAATATTTGACTAGACTGACCAAGAAAAACATTACATAAGACAAGTTATTAAAATCAGACATGAAAGAGAGTATGTACTACTAACTTCAAAGGAAAAAAGGGGTTATAATGGAATATGATGAACAATTGTCTACCAACAAAATAGATAAGAGGAAATAGACAAATTCCTAGAAATACAAACTACAAAACTGACTCAAGAAGAAATAGAAAATCTGAATAGTTATATACTGAGCAAAAAGACTGAACTAGTATTCAGAAAACTTTCACAAAGAAAATTTCAGGAGTAGATGTCTTTGCTGGTGAATTCTACTAAATATTTAAAGAATTGACATGAACCTTTCACAAACTTTTCCAAGAAACAGAAGAGGAAGGAACACTTCCTGATATATTCTACAAGGGCAGCATCATCCTGATACCAGAAGCAAAAAAAGGCAACACAAGAAAACTACACACCCATATCTTTTACAAATATAGACACAATTACGTAGTGGCACAAGTCCACTAAAAATTGCTGACTGTATTAAAAACCACTGAACAGGATACTTTAAATGAGTGCATATTATTGTATGAAATGTCTCCCCAAAAGCTGTTTTTTAAAAAAGTTATGGCCCCACTGAGGAATTTGTAGACACATTACGAATTTCTAACACATACCATTACTTGGACGGTTTACAAATAAAGTTGGGCAAGGATGAAGCAAGTCTGGGGGTGGCAGGGTAAGTTAGGGGTGGAGGCTATTTAATGGATAAAACATATTTTTACTCTTCAGAGAAGGAACAGCTGTTAGACAAAAATAGGAGGCAATAAGAGCAAATCAATTCTATTTGGTATTAAAAACATCTGGTTGTCCAAACATAAAATTCTGTGTAAGTCACTTCTCTCAGTTGAGTTGACATGACTTTCCTGAGTCAGGTTAACATGTTCTTAACTAATAAGACTGGACATTTATTTAATTTAAAAAAATATATTTTTGCATAGAAGAACTGGGGTGTAGGCCAGAGGAGTGGGGGATGAGCGGCTTCACTGAGATGGATTGGGGAGCAGAACAGGTGGATCTACTGAAATACACTGCTGAGGGGAGCAGAGGGCAAGACAGGAGAGGTCTGCTGCACCAAGTGGGTTAGCTCCCTGGATACAGGGAGTAATAGCACTGAGACTTAACCCCTAGGCCACCAGGGAGGTCCCAGACTAGACACTTATGAAACTAAGAACAATTCCTGACTCTACTGTATGATAGAGTACAGGACAGAATGCATTCGTGCTTCTAGCATATGATCCAGTGTTCAGTTATCTGCTCCCACTTGCAAGGACTCACCTGAGTCACAGGAGCACATGGTCCTAAGAAAGATTCCTGGACTTGAATTCTGGCTCTGCCTCTCACAGGCTGCATGAATACTCTGAGCCTGCAGTACTGCCATGAGTTTTAAGTAAAACAATGACTGCTAGTGTGGGCATTCATTAATCAGTAGGGTTATTACTATCCTTTCCATTTCATGAGATGAACACTTAGAACAGAGCTTACATAAGGCAAGGTAAATTTTAGGATGGCTAATCTATATTTCCTATAGCACTATTTCATGTCTATTTTAGTCAGTCATTACAAATGGGTAAAGACTCTGCAAGGCTTGTAATCTCCAGGTATCCCTGGGAGCCATTGTCCAAGGTGCTACTTTCAACAGCAAAGATAACCCATCTTGAGCTTGCCCATCTTTTCCGTCATAGTCAGCAGCCCAGAAGGAGACAGGCTGGCTTCCTGAATTCCTGGCCACAGGTGAGCCCTAGTTTAGAGATATGTTTTGGTGTTTTAAGAATTAATTCTCCCTGGTCTCAGATGTTTTAATTTTAGTCCTGGACTATGCACATGGGGGAGGCAGCATCCTGGGGGCAGAACACCGTTGGCGGGCATGTGAGTGCTGGGCACTGAGCAGGGAGGAAGTTTAAGGACTCTGAACAGAGATGCTGAACACACTCAGTGCCCATCCTCAAGAGGTAGAAAAACCAAGTAGACCCACACAACCCCGAACAGCTACTTCCCTCCTCACCCTGGATTTTTACCTGAACACTGCAATTCTTGAATGGGGAGTATCCATCAAAACCCAGGACCCAGGAGACCAGGATGCCATGTGCTGTAGTGTTATAGACCCTGACTTCAGCTGGTGGGGAGGGGATCTCTGTGAAAATAAAGACACACACACACCCCCCAACACAATTAGAGGCCACCGGAAGTCACAGCTACCAAAGAAATGTATTAATACCATGCCTGTTTCCATTTCTTAGAGTAGGAAAACCAAATACAAATTTTAAAGAGGAAGCACCCTAAGTATCCAGAGATTGGAGAGCCCTCCTGGGTCAGAGGTATGGAACACAGACCTGCTTTTCTGCCCACTGATGAAGTGAGAACTTAGCTGAGAGAGGGTGTGGAGACGGGCCTCTCTTTCACCGAACTCACGGTCACAGTGCTTCTGTGTGCAGGCACCTTACTTTGTGCTAGTCCCGCAAATGGGGACAGAGAGTCTTGGTCCTGCCCTTTTGGAGAGCTGAGTGAAGGGCTGAGTGAGGAGACCCAGTTTAAGTATGACTTATGCTGACAAGAGTGGGGTGTCCCGGGAGAAAACACACACATGTGTGTGCACAGCTTTCCAGGTTAAGGAAATAGGTGAAAGTCAGTTCAGGTAAAGGAACCAACTGAATGTGCTTCAGGGATGGGAGGGGCTACTGTAAAGAGTGTGTGATGAACTTGGCTACATGTGGGATGAGGATAGATATTTCAATTAGAATCTAAGATCTGAAGTTTGGGGAGCTTATTTTCTGGTATTAATTTAATTCTCACTAAATAGCAATGATCATACATATTAAAAATAATGACTACTATATTTGTGTGCTTATGATGTGTTGGCATTTTATGAACTTCACTTGATCATTATTATAACTCTATCAGGGAATGGGGATAAACTCAGGTCTCTCTGAGCCCAGAGCTCATGTCCCTCAACAGGACACTGGAGTTTGGCTGGGGGTGGCTGGCTGGCACCAGGCATAGTTAATGCCCTCTACAAATCCAGTTCCCTCTTCTATTAATGAGGATATTAATAGCACTGTTCCATGGGGCTGCAGGAAGGATTAAATGTGTAACACATGGAGGTGTGGTGGTGGTGCAGGGAATGATAGGGTGGGTTGGGGGAAGAGGGCCAGGACCATATTAAGCACTCACTGGGTACCATGTTTAGAAGTTTCAGTTTTACTAGGAGACACAAAGCTGGGTGAATGGGAAGGAATCAGCATTTGTTTAACTTGCTTCCCTAAAGAGCTTATTTGTAGAATAGTCCTAAAATATCTACTTTTCCAAATCAAAATTTGGCCACATATATTCTAGTTAATAACAGATTAGGGGAACACAATAATGTAAAAGATATGAATAATAAAAAAGCTATATATTAAAAAAATAACAGATTAGAAGAAAAGGATCTTGGTTGATTGGATATAAAGTGAAAGCCACAGCATGTTTTAGAAATAGGAATTACTAAAAAAAACTACAGATTTTTAAATTTTAAGATGTTTGTTCTTTTTGTAAATGTCTTTATAAATTTATACCAACTCATGAATTCCTGAAATTCCCAACATTTCTTTTGAAAATAGTAATAATGGGATTAGTAATGAAGGAAGGAAGTTATATAGTTCCTCCAGTAATAACTTTTCACTTACTCATTTTCCGATGAACTTTTAGAAAATGCCCTCATACCCTTTAATCTAGTTGATTGCTAAAACTAAAAACAAAACCTTTTTAAAGTATAACTTCCGTAATTTTGAGACTCCTACCATGTGTTATCCAACCTTCAGTTCTTTATTAAATATGTTTTGATTTTTCCCTGTGGTGTTTCCCAAAAAATAAGGCAACAAGGAAATGATTCAATATTTGCTTCTCAATATCTGCATTAAGAACAAAGACTAAAACAAAATATTGTTTAATTTTTATGAGAGATGGAAAGGGAGATGATTTGAAAAGGGATTAAAAAGATATTTCCTTTCAGTTTTTCCTTTCCTTTCAAATAGACTTAAATACTTTTGATCCTATGGAAGAATATCTCCACTTGCCTGGGGAACCTTCAACACACACCTTCCAGTATGTGATAGCCCACTTCGGAAGAAAAGCAAGGGGAGGGGATTACAAGGAGGGATGGGAGCCGGGGGAAGAGTGTCTCTGACCTGCTCGTCCTTTTGGCGACTCTTTTCTTTTCAGACCAAGCAGAACTAAACTAGGTTAGTTCCCCAAGACATGTGGCAGGCGCTGTTGCGACTGCCTTTATTTTCCTTATCTCATTTAAGCTTCAAGGATTGGGAGGTTCTGTAATCAACCTCATTTTACAGAGGGCAGAACTGAAGCCCAAATAAGCTAAGTGACATGTCCAAGGTCACAAAGGAAGTCAGTGGGGGAGCCAGGGCTGAAACCCAGGCAGCTGGCTGCTGAGTGCTGGCTGCATCCCCCCAGCCCGCTCCCTGACCGCATGCAATGGGCCTGGCCCTGCTGCTCACCTTTGATGTTGATCTGCACGCCCTTGGACACGGTCAGCCCTTTGTCATTGTGGGCCTCACAGCTGAAGATCGCCGTCTCGGTCAGCCCTGGAATGGAAGGAGGCCATGAGACTAGCAGCAGAGAATCCTGCTATTGTCTCACCACTCTTTCATTCTGGATTTGTGGCTTCAAGGCCTAAGCAAAGTTAATTTTTAAAGTGTGTTAGTGTTTGGAAAACAAACCTGGGATTAAACTTTAGGTACCAGGTGTGAGACAACCATGAACCTAAATAGCTGCTGTTCTTCATAAAATCCTTTATTTATTTACATGAGATTTTTTTTGGTGGGATATTAGGTAGCAAAGCAGTATCGTTTGGATTCTTTTTCTTTTTTTTTTTAACATACAAGCTGGGGTACAGGCCAGAGGCGTGGGGCGGCGAGAGGGTTCACCAGAAACAGAGTAGGGAGCAGAACAGGCAGATCAGAAGTACACTGCTGAGGGGAGCAGCGGGCGAGGCAGGAGAGGTCTGCCCCACCATGTGGGATTCTCCCCGGCCGGTGTCGAACTCTCATGGCCGCTGCCGACAGCTCCACAGCGCAGTGCTCAACCGCTACGCCACCAGGAAGGCCCTCATTTGGATATATTTTATATATATATATATATATATATATATATATATAAAAGAGAAGTCTCTGAGGCTAAACCTAAGCCCCTGCTATTTAGCCCCCAAGGATATACTAAGTCACACACTATAGACATTTCAAAATACCAGCAATAGAATTATAAAAGTCACAGTTTATGTTTTCAGATGATGTGTTATGATGAATCCTTTTACGTAGTAAAAATTGGTCAATTCACATATTATACAAACATAGGGTATTATCATTGCTCGAAGAGACACTACTAGTGCTAAGTGAAGAAAAATTTATCATTTCAGAGGTTTGAAGAGATCTTAAAAATAAAAAAATATATAGTTGATTCATTAATTTTAAATAGAAAGTAAGAGAAGTAATCCAGATCTTTATTTATGATATAATTCTCCAATAAAAGGAACCAGAGCACTTAGAAAAATAGCTGATTCTCAGATTAAGGCAGGGAACATAAATGATGAGCCTGGAGCAAAACAAAACACAAAAAGCATATCTCTCTCTCTGTCTCTCTGTCTCTCTGTCTCTCTGTCTCTCTCTGTCTCTCTCTCTCTCTCTCTCTCTCACACACACACACACACACACACATACACACAGTGATGGGGGCAAGGCAAAAAGACACAGGAGCAAACTGAAGGAGTTCCTAATGGCCGACACCAGAATAATTTGAGCAAGAAAATAAATGAAGTAGCATTGGATTATAACCCAAAATTTAAATAAATATCCATGAGTCTACACTAATATCAATGATGAATAAATAAATGAGGAATAGACAAATCTGCCCAGAATTCCAAATAAATTACATGCATGCTCTGCCTTCAAGGAGATGAAGCTTAACTCTCAACTCCTGCATCTTGTGCCGTGCATAGTGACTTCCTTCCAAAGAGAGGAGAGAAAAGGGAAAAAAGAAAACTTTAGAGTGGAAAAACTGACAAAGACTACCTCACTGAGGTGATCAAGGTCAACACAACAAGGATAAGTCATGTTGTCAGAATGTACCCTGGATATGATGTGATGAAAGTGGCACTTTCTCTCTTCCCTCTTCCTCCTAAAAACATATAGTCCAGATCTAATCATGAGAAAAACATCACACAGGCCCAACTGTGGGACATTCTGCAAAAGCCTGATCAATATTTCTCAAAACTGTCAAGGTCTTTATAACCCGGAAAGTTTGAAAAATTGTCACAACCAAGAGAAACCTAAGGAAACATGACAACTAAATCCAGGATGAAATCCTGGAATTGTAAAAGGGTATTAGGTAAACACTAAGGAAACATGAATAAAGTATGGACTTTAATAAGATTTTTTTCCCTTTTATAATTTATTTTATTTTTAAAAATAGATTTATTTATGTTTTTAATCTTTGTTTCTTTTTGTACAATGTTTGATTTCTCCCCTCAGGTGTAGTCCCCATAAGGTAAGATGTTATTAATAGGGGAAAGTGGGGGTGGGGTTTAAGGGTATTCTCTGTACTATCTGCACAAGTTTTTCTGTAAACCTAAAACTATTCTGAAATTTAAAAAAGGTTATTTTTTTAAAGCACAGCCACATACACCCTCCAGTTGCATCTGGAAAGGTATTACCCTTGGCACACATGAGCATCATGTTCGCGGTTCCCATCACATACTGGGGTAAGATAAAATTCTTGAAAATATGCCACTGTTTGCTTCTAGCCTGAAAAAGTTTGTTATGTTTTCTTCACCCATCTACTTGTACAGGAAATTTTCCCCATCTGATGTTTTTAGAATTCAAAACTTGTCATTAATAGCGTAGTTAAATATTTGAAAAATCAGGAGGAGCGGGCTGCCAAGCAAGACGCCCAGCCAGGCATCAGCAAGGAAGCCTGAGTCACGTGGACGCCGGCTGGTTAATGCCACTAGGAGGCTGGGCCACGTGGCCAGAGGAAGGTGTCTGGGAGACGTTCTAGAAAGAAGCACAATTTGATCCAAATTTTGTTAGTGCGTCTCCTGAGGGACTGAATGTACACAGAAAAAAAGTCCAGACTGACAGTATTTTATTCTTTTCCATCCATATAGAAGTTTGTCTTGGAGTCTGAGTTCTGCTATCTAGACACAGCTACCTGAGGGAAAGACAAAGCTGTGCACCTTTGCTACATTCTGCAGTGACCTGTATTGCTCTCAAAGAATGTGACATCACTTCAGGTATTTTAATCTTCCAAGAGGAGGAGAATTTCCCTGAGATGGGAGGGAAATCCTAAATTGGACTGCTTGATTAAGATTGTCTTGATGATTTCAAGTGCTAACAAAGTAAAATGTCAGGGAGAATCGTCTCACATCTTGGTCACTTCCCTCGAGTGGAAGATAGAACTGCCACTAGTCTGTGTGATGACTTAGAATATATTTATTTTACTCAAGAGGAGTATTTGTCTAGAACCCACTAGTCACATCTATAAGAGGATACCTGCGAATACCTCATTTCAGGGGTATTTATTTTTAGACTTTCACACATTTTGAGGTTTGTAGCTAAGTATAATTTTTCTTTTTTATTTTGTTGTTGTTTTTGCAATTTAATCACTACAAAGAATGCAATTTCAGGTGTCCTAAATATGCTGACATTTTAAAGTGAAACTCCTTTTTTAAAGGGTCTTATGTATTATACGGACTACAGAGGTAGGGACCTTCTCACCCACTGCAACAATTCTCCACCAGCAGTCAGAAGTTTGCTATTAGGACTTTTCTACTTCTCCTGCAGTGTTTTATCCTAATGGCATTGGTACATGTATTTGAAAGTCATTGACTAATCACTCTCTAATTTCTCTTTGTGACAAAAACATACAGGTACACTGAAACTGGGGACATTTTTTTCTTCTAGATTATCCTTACAATTATTATTAAGGAACAAATGATGGAAACACTATATATAAAATGTTTAAATATAAAAGTAAAATTTTATAGAAGGGCGACTCCTTTGCTGGACAAAATCTGGAATCTTCCATGTGGTTGTCTGGAAATTTCTTAATCTCAAGCCAGCACAATCAAGTACAAGCAGCTGTTCTCAAAGGAAGGTCTAGAAACTCCTGTGTATCCCAGAGACCATTTTAAGGGTCCTCAAAAGTAAAAAGTTTTTGTGTTAATACACTGTTATTTGCCCTTTTCACTCTCATGCTCTCAGGAATGAATGATGGAATTTTCCAGAGGCTGTATGAATGCATTATGATGTCACTATCTCTATTAGCTATCGGAATATGGGCTTGTGTTTTCTTCTGTTTTAAGTTTTCCATTTTGTTTCTAATTCAATAGATCTAACTCACATAAACCAAACTTGGTTCTCAATAACATTTAAAGATTGTAAAGGGATCTTGAGACCGAGACATTTGAGAACTGATGCCTCAGTCTCCAGATAAGTCAGAGGGGTGTCTGTTTTCTTCTACGAAATGAGAGAGGATGGGGGAGGGCAAGGAGAGGGGAGGAGGTGAAAAAGAAGAATTGGTTTAGTTTCTGGCCCCGGGGCACATTGTTAGGCATTGATTTTAGGAAAGAAAACACATACTGGAAGAGGACCAAGACACCCACCCCTCTTTTACAGTCAGGCCTGTGACCCTGGTTTTCACACTCAGTTATCTCTTCTAATCTTCCAGGTCAGAAGCTCCCAAATGAGATGCCCATTACACCCGAGATCCATGAACTTGCAAAACATTGATTTGGATTCAGAAAAGTCATTTTTTGACTCAATCGGAAGACAGAGGGAGTTGCTACGCAACTTATACATTCAAGCAGAAATTTCCAGGCTAAGATTGACTTCAATTACTCTCAAAAGTCTTGGAAAAACTACAATCACATTCTAAGCAGTCCCAAGGGGAAATGCTGACCCTGATATAAAAGAGGGTGGATTTATTTCATTGAAATATGTTATCCAGATAGAGATTCCAAAGATGATTCGTGTCCACCCTTGCAAAGTCCTGCAAGGTTTATCAATGCTGAAAGTGAAACTGCTTATCATAGACATGATTTTAAGGGAAGCCAGAAGTCCTATTTCCTCTCTGTGTTCCTGTCAAAGTGCATACAAAGTCAGGAAACAACATGTAGAAAATTCCCCAGCACAAGGCACCCACACCAATTCAGAATTGCTCCAAGTAGTCAAACCGCCTATTACAACAGTTCTCCCCATAGGCTGAGGTGGTTAATGCCCACAAGCCAAAGGGATGCCAGCAGAGAGAAGTGGAAACTAGTACAAACCAAAGTTAATTTTCTCCAAAACTAGACAGGCACTTAAGGTCAAATATAGCCTTCCATGCATAACATACTCATTTGCACTTTTTTTGGTTAGTGGCACCAGTTTCTCAACTGGAGACTCAGTTATAAACCTGGGTTGAATATAACAATGGGACTGTGCTAGTAGAGATTGTTCCCTCTCACTTTTCTGTTTTCCCTCTGGATAGTTGTTAACCACCTGACTGGAATGGACCTTGAAGATTTATAGCCCAGACTCTTGTGGCTTTCCAGGGAGAAAGTCATCCACCCCCTTAAAGTCTCCACCTACCACCCACTCTCTCCCAAGTGACCCTGGCACCCAAGCCTCACAGCTCTCTGAGCCGCATTTCCATGGGCCAACCCCTTTACTCCATTACATCTCACTTAACTTCATTGTGATGCTTCAGGCCTCTCTTGCTTGGTCTGCTGCCAAAAGGCCTCTTTCAGAGAGAGCCTCTGATACAAGATCTGAAAGATATTTTGAGGAACATTCAGTAACACGATGTTCCCTTGAGTGAAGGACCTTCAGAATCACTAAGGAAGCAACTTTGAGGAACATAGTTAGACTAATTCTTTGAGTTTTGGATTAAACAAGCCTATTCTTTTGTTTTTTTTTTTTTGGTCCCAGTGTCCATCTTTCTACACAAAGAAGCAACAAATAGTAGAATAGCCTGTATAAATGAAGGAGCTTATTAACTTGGAACTCACTCTTTGTCCTGAATTCATTCATTCACTCAACTAATATTTACTATGTGTGTACTTACTATGTGCCAGACATTTTTCCAGGCCTTTGGAAATATATCCATGAATAAAACAAAATTCTTGCCCTTATAGAACTTATATTCTCATTGAAGGAAGTAGGCAAGAAAAATAACCTTAATAAGTAAACTGCATGCTCTGTCAAAAGTTGATTAGTATTAGAGGGAAAAAAAAAGAAGTGCAGATGGCCTGGTGTGGCTGGGGAAATAAGCTATAATTTTAAATACGGGGGTTAGAGATTGCTTCTTGAGAAATGGGGTGAGGAAAGACTTGGGGTGAGGGACTGAGCCAAGAGGGATGGGCTTTTGCTTTTTCTTCTGAGTGGGGTGGGATCTTGGAGAAGGCTGACATGATCTAATTTGTTATTTATGGGTATTGCTCCAGCTGCCATGTAGAGACTAATGCTTAAGCAAGTAGATCCCTTAATCACGTCACATTTTTTCTTAATCCGTATAATCAGTACCAATACTATCTGTTATCATCTAGCTATATCACAGCTTGCTATGAAGTTCAAAGTAATCTTTACCCAATTACTGTGAGAAATATGAACTAAAATAGTTATTACTGGTACCATTTTTGTTATAATGAATATTAACAAATATATCCAATTAACTAAAACAAAAACTAGCTTAACTACTTTCTAAATGTAGATTTAAATATGAAATTATGTTTTAAAAATAAAACAGAAAGTTCAGCATAAGTCCAACACTTTCAACAGAAAGGTAGCTCAAAAAAGACAATGTATTAAGTGCATATAAAAATGACACAAAATGGGCCTCCCTGGTGGCGCAGCGGTTAGGCGCTGCGCTGTGGAGCTGTTGGCAGCGGCTATGCGAGTTCGATGCCCAGCCGGGGAGATTCCAACATGGCGAGGCAGACCTCTCCTGCCTTGCCCGCTGCCCCCCTCAGCAGTGTGTTTCCGTCGATTTGCCTGTTCTGTTCCCCACTCTGTCTCTGTCTCTGGTGATCCCTCTCGCTGCCCCATGCCTCTGGCCTGTACCCCAGCTTGTATGCATAAATAAATAAATCTTTAAAAAAAAATGACACAGGGCCTCCCTGGTGGCGCAGCGGTTGAGCGCCGCACTGTGGAACTGCCAGCAGCGGCAACGGGAGTTCGACGCCCGGCCGGGGAGAATCCCACATGGCGTGGCAGACCTCTCCTGCCTCGCCCGCTGCTCCCCTCAGCAGTGTATTTCTGACCTGCCTGTTCTGCTCCCCATTCTGTCTCTGGTGAACCCTCTCGCCGCCCCACACCTCTGGCCTGTACCCCAGCTTGTATGTGTAAATAAATAAATCTTTAAAAAAAAAAAAATGACACAAAAAATTTGTGACATAGCATTTGAGTCATTCCTACAAGTTGCTTTGTACTGAGGGCTTTATATTCACTATTTCACTGAATACTTATAAATGTCTTTTGATGTAGACACTGTTATTGTCCCTATTTTTATATTTTTTATTTTATTTTAAAAATATTTATTTTATTTATTTATGCATACAAGAGCTGGGGTGTAGGCCAGAAGTGCGGGGGTTGAGAGGATCCACCCGAGACAGAGTCGGGAGCAGAAGAGGCGGATCTACTGTAATACACTGCTCAGGGGAGCAGCAGTCAAGACAGGAGAGGTCTGTCATGTGGGTCAGCTCCCTGGCCAGCGATCAAACTTGTGCTGCCAATAGATTCGTAGCACTTTGAGATGAGGCTCAACTCCCTATTCCCCCTATTTTTATAAAGAAGTTGCCTGGGGGCACACAATCGGGAAGGCTATATTATTAAAGCAAGTGATCTTAACCAGCAAACTATGACACATTCCATCATTAAACACCAGGCATCAATGCTTCTTGCAGTTCTGCTCTTTGGTTTGAAATTTGATTTTACCCATGACAAAGTGCTTCATTTAAAATTAACTACAACAACTTGTTCTGAAATAATTTCCAGTTCACAAATAGTTGCAGAAATAGTTCAGAGGTCCTGGGTATCCTTCCTCCAGCATCTCCCGGTGGTAAAATCTTTCATAGTCACAGCACAGTGATCAATGCCAAGAAAGTGACTTAGGTACATGGTACATAGGTATATATAACTAAAATACATATTTCACCAGTTTTTTTTTCTTTCACTTTATTTTGAGATGGGGAGGAGAGTCAGTTCTATGAAATTTTATTGCAAATACAGATTTGTGGAGACAAATACAGAACGGTTCCATCACAAAAAGGAGCTTCCTCATGCTACTCTTTTTAGGAACATCCTACTCGGAACCTGATCCCTAACAAGGCTCATCTGTTCACCATCACTATAACTTAGTCATTTTGAGAATGTCATATAAATGGAATCATATAAAATGCAACCTTTGAGATTGGTTTTGTTGACTCAGAATAATGTCCTTAAAACAAAGTACTCCTTTGCCCATGTCTCTTAAAGACAGCTCTTACATCACAGAGGAAAAAAAACAAAACAAAACAGCAACTGGTATCAGGAGGAAAAAGTGTATGACCTTCCTGTTCATTCTGTGTTTACTCAAAGCAGTCTCACAATCAGGGCTTCTTTTGAACTACTGCTCTCTTTAGCATTTGTTCAGCGAAAGGGATAAAAAAAGGTTACTTTGGGGCCAATGTCAAGATAGAATGGCGTCTTCCTGCCAACACTCCTGACGTTCCATCAGCTTGTGATATGTGACTTGGGCCCAGAGCCCCCAAATGCATCTCAGGTCAGATTGACATCAGTATCTAGTTCGCCAAAAATGAACTCCTGGGAGTGCTCAGGGGTCAGGGGGAAATAGAGTCTCCAAACCACAAGAGGTTACAGCATCCCGGTAACTACATGGGTATCTTTTCAAAGTTAACAACAATGCTATTAAGCTCCTTTAGAAAACAGAGTAGGTGGGAACACCTTCCAATTAGTCTTATGAGACCAATAATATGCTGATACCAAAAACTCACTAAAAAACCAGAATTATAGACCAGTTTCTCTCATGAACATTGTATAATAAGGAATTTGACTGACTTTTGTCCCTTTTGATTTCCTGAGAGACAGGAGTGGCTTTGTTGTGCTAAGGAGGTGACTCAGTGTGGGTCCCTAGATAACTTCAGGATAGGGACTGGTTACCAGAATGACCAACCGTGTCATTAGAAGTTGGGGCTTTGAGCCATGGGATAGCACCCTGACCTCCTGACCTCTAGGGAGGGGACAGAAGTCTGGGAATTGTACTCAATTGCATGGCGAATAATTTAGTCAATGAAACTACAATAAAAACCATGGACCCCAAAGCTTAGTAGAATTTCCTGTTCTGTGAGCACCAGGAGGGTAAAACATCCTAATTCCATGAGAAGAGGACATAGAAACTCATGTATTCTTTGTAATATAATGTATTCCTAAGTAGAGCCCTTTCTTGAGTTCTGTGAGTTATTCTCCCAAACTATGGAAGTGGAGGGGGGACTGTCACATATATAGCCTGTCAGTAAGAAGTGCATGTGACACAGGCCCCCTGCCCTTGACTTGTGGCTGGCCTCTGAAGGGAGGGTAGTCTTATGACAGACTTTGTCCTTAAGCTGTGAGATCTGCACTAACTGTGGGTAATTAGTACAGAATTGTGTCGTAGTGTACTTGGTGAAATCCCAGACATATGGTGAAACAGAATAAGCATGAATGCAAAAATCACTAACTAAATATCAATAAAATGAATCCACTATCATGATGAAGTAGAGTTGTGTGTGTATGTGTTTTTTTTTTAAGGTTTATTTATTTAAGCTGGGGTACAGGCCAGAGACATGGGGTGGTGAGAAGTTTCACCAGAGACAGAATGGGGAGCAGAACAGGCAAATCAGAAATACACTGCTGAGGGGAGCAGCGGGTGAGGCAAGAGAGGTCTGCCACGCCATGTGGGAATCTCCCCGGCTGGGCATCAACTCGGGCGTCGAACTGGTGTTGCCGCTGCCGACAGCTCCACAGCACAGCCCCATGATGGAGGCCCCAGATGAAGTAGAGTTTATCTCAGGGATGCAAAATTGCTTTAATATTTGAAAATCAAGCCAAGGTACTTTGCCATATTAAGAGAATAATAGAGAAAAACCGCATGATCCTCTCAAAAAATGCAGTTGCCAAATTTTGAGCCAGGTGGGAATATAGGAACCTCATGATGGGTGTCTATAAAAATCTATGATTAATGCCATACTTGGTGACAGGAACAGAGCTATCCACTTGCATCGCTTTTATTCAGGACTGTAAAACAGTACTGACCAGTGAAACAAGAAAAGGAATGGAGATAAAAGAATAAGGATCGGAAAGGTAAAAGTAAATTTGTCTCATTGTTAGGTGACATTATTGTCTACATAGAAAATCCAAGGAATCTATAATAACACCAAAACTCTTATAAGTAATAAGTGAATTTAGCAAGGTTGTAGGCTTATAAGATCAACACACAAAAATTCACTTACTTTCTATGTAATAATGCTAAACAACTGGGAAGTAAAATTAAATATGCTAATTACCAGTATCAAAACATAAAATCTTTAAAAATAAATTTAACAAGGGATATATCAAACTCCACTTTTAAAACTATGAAAAATTGCTAAGAGATTAAAATAAATGGAGGGACTGTACCCATTGATCGGTTCCAATACCATTAAGATGGTCTTACTCCCAAAATTGTTCTGTAAGTGAAATACAATTGCAAACAAAATCATAGCAGAATTTTTGGAAAAATTTCCAAGCTGATTCTAAGATTTAGCTGGAAATAGGCAAAAAATCTGTAGTGATGCTTCACCAAAACAGGATATATGACTGTCAATAAGCACTTGAAAAGATGCTAAAAATCCTTCCTACATCTAATCTAAAAGCAGACATTAAGGAAATGAAATGCAAATTAAAACCATTTCATACCACTTCATATCCATTAAAATGTCTAAAATTCAGAAGATTGACCATATCAAATATTGGCAAAAATGTAGATAGGGCAACTGGAACTCTCACCCACTGTTGCTCAGAATGTAACATGGCAGGTACAGCCATTTTGGAACAGTTTGGTGGTTTCTTTAAAAGTTAAACATCCATCTACCACATAACTTAGCAGTTCCTTTCCCAACTTTTACTCCCAGATGAAATAAAAATACACATCCTCTAAAAGACCTGCACACAAAATATTCATAGGTGCTTTATTCATAATAGCCAACAGCCATGACTGTCCCAAATGTTCATCAAGCAAAAGATCAATAAAATGTAGCACATTCATACAATAGGGCAATATCAGCAATAAAAAAAAGCATGCACTAGTGATACACACAACACAGATGAATCTTAAAAACATACTGATGGACAGAAGCATAAAACAGAAGAGTGTATACTTCAGGCTTCCATTTATTTTAAGTTCAAAATCTAGCAAAACTAACCTAAGGTGATGATGTCAGAACAGGGTGACCTATGAGAGGTGGTGACTGGGCAGAAGGGAGCATGAGGGAACTTCCCGAGGAGCCAGCAATATTCTGTATCTTGATTAAAGATGAGATGCTGTGGTTACACAGCATCTACCTATATCAAAACTCATTGAGTTGTACACTTAAGTTCTCTGCCTTTAGTTGTGTGTCAATTTTACTGCAGAGAAAAATGTCTTTCTGAGACTTCAGAGCAACCATACTGGAGAGGGTGGAGAATATTTTTTAAGCTGATTTTGAGAGAGCAGTCACTGATTATCAACTCCTTGGAGAAACTCAAAGAAAACTCAGATGAAGCTAGAGAAAACCAAAATATTCCTCCTGGATAGAAAAGTGAGGCAGAGACAATACCCAATGTCATTAACTTGTTGACACATTTTTGCCATAAAACTTTAGTGAGGACTGTGAGTCAGGCACTGCTTGGGAGAGACGAAGTCCTTGTCTGTATTGAATATATATTCTCTGAGAAGTCAGACAAGTCTAAACAAATACACAGGGCAATTACTGACCATGACGTGTGTGATGTAGGCAGTCTACACAAACATGTGACTTAAAGTCAATCAAGGAGTGGGAAGGACATAAAACAGTTAAGAATGATCAGGAAGGTCTCTGGGAAGAAGTGATGTTTATGTCATGGGACAAAGGACAAATGGAAAAACACTGTAGACAGACACTACAGCGAGAAGTGCAAAGGTCTTGAGGTAGGAAGGAGGGCGATGTGTCTGAGGACCTGGATGGAGGACAACCAGTGTGACTGGTACTTAATACACAGGGAGGAGAGAATAGAACGGGGTTAGGTTGGAGAGCTGGGCAGGAACCAGGGCATGCAGGGCCGCCAAGCAGGGGCAGAAAGGACTCTGAGTGATGGTCTAAGACAGCAGGAGCAACTGAAGGGTTTCCAGCAGGTAGATGATAAGAGGAGGACTGAGTAGCAAGGTACTCCATCTGCTGCAGCAAGACTGGCAAGAACTGCCAGTGATAGGCCCCAGGGCGCTGAGGAACAGATGGAAAAAAGACAGGCTTCAGAGGGACTGCAGAAGCAGAACTGGCACCACTTGCTGATGAAATCAACATGAAAAATGAGAAAAAGGAAGGGTCTATATTTACTAAGATGGGGAATTCTAGGATGGCGCAGACCTGGGAGAAAAACAAGAGTTTCATTTTAAGGTGCCTAAGTATCCAGCAAATAGAAATGCCTAAGAGGCGTTTGTATACAAGAACCTCAAACTCAGGAGGGAGGTCTGGGCCGGAGACACAAAGTTTGAGGTCATCCTCACACAAACTTTGAAGCCCAGAGGAGCTCTGAGCAGGGGGAATGGTGGGGACTGGGTCTCAGAATAAAAATAAGCCGGTTCAAGGTTAAGCCCTATAGCACCCCAATGTCCAGAACTCCTGTAAGGGCAAAGGAGGAGATCTTAGGTGGGAAGAAAGCAGGGAAGACAGTGTTCCTGTTCTCAAAGCTTAGAACAGCTGCTGACATACAGCAGTTCCTTGTAAACTATTTGTTGGATACATAAAGAAAGGAAGGATTAGGGGGTGGGTAATCTTGCCAGAAGTTTATTGCTAAAAATCACAAGGAGAGGAGCCAAAGAGAAGCTGATTGGCTTCAGCAGCCCATCGATAGTGTTGTCTCTAAGTACACAGCCAGGGGAGGGCTGGAGGGGAGCCAGATGCTCCCACTAGACTGGAATCTAAATGACCACTGGCTGTCGATGCAGCCACAATCCCACAGTGACTCAATCTCCCCACAACAGCCCTGTGACCAATGCATTTTCCTTGTTGTCAAACCTCAGTGGTTCCCGAAGTGCCAGAGAAGTCAGCCTGGCAGGTCACAGCTGCAGTGGGACATGTGAGCGAGCTCCCACTGACCAATGACGGGCTCCAGGATTCTGGCAACTTGACCAACTTGAACGTAAAACCCTCAGGGGCACTCTCTGACTTCCACAGCCCAGCCTGTGCCCTCTCCCACCAAAGTCAACATGGCGTCCCCTCTACCTGGCCTCTAACCCCCACCACTACACCTGTGTTTTCATCCTCCTCCACATCCTGATGCTGGTGCCAGCTTCGAATCCCCTTCTCTTTTAGAGAGAAAACAATAAATCAGCACACTCACCAGGAACAGTTAGAACAGAGGGAGATTTGTCAGGCTGTTCGTTGACACGACTGCTGTTTTGCACCCAGAAAATATTGACGGGTTCAGGTGGGCCCACGGCCTGACAGGTGAGGTTAAAGGCTGTGTTTCTGGTGACATTCATGCTCTCAGGCTGCCTGGTAAGATGAGGAAGTCCTGCAGAGAAGAGTTAAGTGCAAGAATGTTTCAGGCCCACAAGCAAAAGCAAAGCCCTAAGAGGAATGGAAAGTGAACTTTGAACTTGGCAGTAGGAGATTGTTTCTGTAGCACCTCAGGTCTGAAATACTGTTCTCACCTCCTGAAAGAAGTCAGAGGCTCACTCTGACCAGTCTAGCTCCAGCTGCCTTTCTAGAACACTCTCCCAAATGGGTTGGGGGCGGGGGGCTGTTTACCAGAACAGGTTTTACCAGAAGGGAGACCTGGCAATTCTGAAATCAGGTATTGCTCAAGCCCTTGGGATAGTTGACAGGTTTTCAGTATTCCTTACCAAAATAGACAGAGTAAAAACAATGCCACAGAATAGAATTGCCCATTTTTTTGAGGACAGCTTATTATGTGTGAGATTTGAGGTAGATGATAATAAATTTTAGAGTCTTGATACTTATGTAGGGCTGAACACTTTTTAAAGCACATTCTCATGAAAATAATACAGGCACAGTAACATAGTTCCACAGTAACAATCCTAAAATCAGAGCCATAAAGAAGGGAACTTTCCAAATATCTCAGAGAAAGTCAGTCAGTACTTTTTTGAGGCATGCGCCCAAACTTTAACAGGTCAATGTCAGTTATTTCAATTATGTTCTTTTGGGATTGGAAACTCACACATCTGGTCCCAGAAGGAATGATATGGGAGTGGTAAAATAGGATTCTTTTTTTCCTGTTTCAAAGTTTTGAATAACTCCATTGAACCTAAAATATTCCTGCATATTTCTGGAATTCTGACAAGTAAAATGTCCTCTAAATATTTGTTTATAGATTAGCAGTGAAGGTCGTAACCCTCCCGCACCCTCAGGCAATGCTGACAAACAGAGGCACTAGCTGTGCGAGCTGACATGGGCCTAGGACAGTCTCTGACAGACTGCTCTGAGGGGCCTCCCTCCCTCAGGCCCTTCTTCCCTGGAGTGTTAGTATCAATATTTGGGCATATAAGGTTCTGATTTGTAGATGAGAAAACTTTTAGTGGAGTGTGCTTCTGGTTGAACCTCACTAAAAAGTTTATCACTTGCTTTCAAGCCTGTGATGAGAAAGTAGAAAAGAAATGACAGGGATGCAGGTGCCCCGTTTTGAGGGGAGTGGCTACTTTGGGGCTGAACTTTCTCAGCTTTCCCTCCTCTTGGAAGTCTTTCTATGCAGGCCCTATGTTTGCAAACCCAGGTCCAGGGCGTCATTTCCCAGACCAGGGTTAATCTGGCCTGGCTCCCCTGTACATCAGCTCATATTCCCCACTCAAGTTCAAGTTCCTCAAGAACAGAAACTGCCTTCTCCTCATCAGGGGTCCCACTTCTCACCACCACCAAGCTTTTCTCATGTCACCTCATGGACCTGCACTGAACCACACACCTGGTCAACCCTAGGACTGAAAAAGGTGGCCTTACATTGAGTTGCTGAGCCAGTGGGCGAAAACAACCCCATCTCCCTGATTTCACTGTCCACATATGCAAGACAGGAAAGGGTGCTGAATAATAATAAAATGCCACTTGACCAAGTGAGTGCTACCTGGTGCCAGCTCTGAGAACTGCTTCCTAGAAAAAAGACCAGCAATTTTTTTTATAAGTAGCCTGAGAACAAGGAAGTCCTCATGCTCAGGATAGAGTTAATGCTCTGAGAATTGAAATTATTTCATTACTACCTGAAGTCTAAAAAGAAAACTGCTTTGTAAACTTTCAGTGCATATGGATTTGCAAGGTTTGCGTACAGTTTAACATGGGGATGCTGAACTCAAGAATGTTATACACAAAGCAATTGATACAGGCTCTAAACAGCCCAGTGGTGGCCAGACGCACTGGGGCCTCTGGACTTACCTTGCACCTCAATGTAGATGGGATCAGACACAATTTCTTCATCGTTTATTTTCATCTTACAGATATACGACCCATTGTCTGAACGCTGCACACTGGTTATGCTTCAGAGAAAACACAAAAAGATATTTATAGAGACTACTTCCAAGATTCTTATGTAAGAACAGAACATTCTTCAGCTACATTGTCAGCCTGTAATTGTTAATCTTATATGTCAAGATGGCAAGGGCTTGGTATCCAGATATTTGGTTAAACATACAAGATGTTCTATGAAGGTATTTTTCAGAAGTGACTAACATTTGAAGCAGCAGATGCTAAGTAAAGCAGCTTACCCTCTAATACATAGGTGGGCCTCACCCAATCAGTTGCAGGCCTTGCAAGCAAAAACTGAGGTCCTCCAAAGAAGAGGAAATTCTGTCTCCAAACTGCTTTGGGGCTAAAGAACAAGGGACAGAAACACATGTCTGGTATGGTGGCCTGTCCATCATGCATCTAACTAGTGGCTTTCAGGAGTTACTGAAGACTATGCACAGCTGACCTGTCTAGTCTTCTTTGCAGTTCCAAGGGAAACCAAGGCTACTTTAGAGGAGTTCTTTCTATATATTCCCCAACTTCACTGTAGAAGAGGCATCATTATCTTGTAGCAAGGCCCAGGGATTCGGCAGAGTGGATGAGGTCTGACAAACTAAGAACAGAGCCTTTGAAGACCTGCCTCTGGCTCAAGGCCTGGACTTTGGCATGCTGCAGACTTGGGAATCCAGAAACCAGAGAGAAAGTGAAGGCCAGAGAAGGATGAAGGCACAGGCACAGGAGGGAAGCCAAGATACAAAGCACACTGGTGCAGAGGCCCCAGGGAACCTGAGAAGTGGTCAGGCACAAATACCTAGTTAGCAGCATGCTTTGGGCTACAGTCAGACCACACAAAAAGTCCAGGAGTGCTGTAAACCAATCAGCAAGGAAAGTGCAGGCCAACAAGAGAGTTTAAGGAAGACTAAGTGACTGAAACTTTAAAAATTAAACAGAGCAAGGAAACTACTAAATTCAGAAAAATCAAAAAGCTATGAAGGGGCCTCCCTGGTGGCACAAGGGGTTAAGTCTCTGCACTATCAAGCTATCGGCAGCCACTGCAGCACGAGTTCGATCCCCAGTCAGGGATCTGACCCACATGGCACAACAGACCTCTCCTGTCTTGTTTGCTGCTCCCCTCAGCAGTGTATTGCAGTCAATCTGCCTGTTCTGCTCCCCACTCTGTCTCTGGTGAATCCACCCTGTGCCTCTAGCCCACACCTCAGTTCTTATATGCATAAATAAAGAAATCTTCAAAAAAAAAAAGGAAAAAACTTTCATTTATACAAAATAACATTAAAAAAGGTATAAAGAAGTAAAATATAATTACAGTATACTACGTGTTTCAGCTGGAAATAGCATATAAATAGTCACAATAATGTGAACCTTTGGCACTGGTTTAACCACATCTGTAACACTCTTAATAGGTCACAATGGGCACACACACACACACACACACGACTCATATGGAATTAAATACCTCTGGAAAGATACCCAAGAAATGTGTAACTTCAGCTCCCAATTGGTAAAGGGCTGGGTACCGGAGAGGGAGAGAATTTTTGAGAAGTTGGAATATTTTACCTGCACTGCTTTGAAAAAAAAAAAAGGAATAAAAATCTCATTCTGGTCAAATACAAACACCTGAGCCAGGGAGAATCAAAGAACCCATATTAACTCAGTCACGGTGTCTAGATAGGAGCCACCTGGACAGAGTCACTGGCCAAAAGTTGCACAAGTCCATCCCCCCAGGGCTGCTTGGGCTGGGTTAGCCCCAGGTCATCCACAAGAAGACAAAGCTCTGGTCCTCGGGCCCATGACTACAGGGCTGGTCTATTCAGAAATGGTAAGCAAGTACCAGTTAAACACTAGAGTCTTCTTAAAAGAAATTCAAAAAAGAATAGTACTGGACAATTCCACTTACCAGCGAGGTTAGCCAGGGCTGGGTATAAAGAGGAATGGGAAGTTAATTTTTTTTTTTTTTAAGATTTATTTATTTATACGTACAGCTGGGGTACAGGCCAGAGGCGTGGGGCGGCGAGAGGGTTCACCAGAGACAGAGCGGGGAGCAGAACAGGCAGATCAGAAACACACTGCTGAGGGGAGCAGCGGGCGAGGCAGGAGAGGTCTGCCGCACCATGTGGGATTCTCCCCGGGCCGGGCGTTGAACTCGTGTCGCAGCCGCCAACAGCTCCATGGCACAGCGCTCAACCGCTGCGCCACCAGGGAGGCCCGGGAAGTTAATGTTTATTGTGTGTAGGTTCAGTATGGGGTGATAAGAAAGTTCTGCAGATGGATGGTGATGACTACACAGCAATATGAATGTCGTTGATGCCACTAAATTGTAGACTCAAAAAGGGCTAAAATGGTAAACTTTAAGTTATGTATTTTGTATCACAAAAAAAGTTCTTTAAAGAAATACAGAGACCCACTGGTAAGTGTCCTGCTTTTACCTGCCACAGTAACCAAAGCGCTGGGATACCATGGATAAGGGATAACTCGAGTGCAGGGTCTTTAGTAAGCTCTGAGCTGAAAGAAGTCTTCAGTCTGTGAAGCAAGTCAGAGTGTCGAGGATCTGCCAGGAATTATAATTTTTCCAGCTGATGCCATGGCTCAAGAAATACTGTCCTTATTTTCTAGATATTTGGCTGATTTCTCAGGTATGAATCCACTTTGGGGTCACCAAAAGCTGCAGGATAATGAACAAACCAGATGCCTCTGGCAGAGGCACACGGGCGGGCTGTGGGTCAGGGGATCCGCACACAGCACCTGCAGACCCCGCAAACACAGCTACTCCAATGGATGGAGGGTGGGGGTGTGCCTCAAAGTACAAGCACTTTTGGGGACCCAAACTAACCACTTAACATGTTTATAAAGAAGATCGGCTAAGGAAGTAAAGCCCTACCAGCTTCTGGACCTGATGCCAGCATTTAAGGAGCCCCAGGAATCCCTAGACTAAACAGAAAGCAAACAATGAGCACTTTCCTTTCACCACAAATCACCCAATAACTAAGTGTGCAGGGCCTTCCAGCTAATGCACTAGTCAGCTTTTGATTTTAGGGGAGAGTTAGTCTCCTTCGATTTCTGGCCCGCTCACTAGCACCTTCCTGCAATGTTTTCCAAGGGTTTATTTCCAACTGAGCTGAGAGCTTTCTATACTCTACATCAGGCTTTAGAGGTAATCATATCCCACAATTATACTAACACTCCTATAGAGACTCCAGGTAAAGGCCTTGATCAAGGGCCCAGACAGATGGATGTGGTAGAGCTTTGAACTGATATCAGGGAAAGCTGAGGCAGGTTATTGGCTGGAGTGACAAGGATGTCCCAGTCCAGTGACTTAAGTCCTACCCAGGAGGTGTTGCAGCTATCAGGTGCTACAGCCTGAGTCACGACAGCCAAAATTAAGCTGAGAGCAGAGGGGACAAGATAGGGGTGCGGGGGTGGGGATAACTGGTGGTATGGATTTTCAATATTAATCACCAAACTATCAGTTAACAGTACCCCAACCCGCTAGCAGGCACTGAGTGTTTTCTACACCTCTTAATGAAAGATGACTTGGCTCCATCAATGATTAACAGCCATCCAAGTGAGATAGGAAAGAAATGTGAATTATTAGCTCAAAATGGACCCAGCTGAAGAGGGTGTCTGGACTGGAAGTGTGATATTAGTTATTTCTTCCCCTGAACATGCCTCATGCCTTGGCATTTTGAAAATTTTTTTTAATGTTTTCCCTTATAATTTCATATGCATTCTTCTATATCTGCTTCTGTTTTACAATATAGATTATAGTAGCATTTAGCAAGCATTAAAATAGTTTGTGGATTTAAAAAAATTATTTATTGATTTATGCATAGAAGAGCTGGGGTGCAGGCCAGAGGTGTGGGGTTGAGAGGTTTCACCAGAGACAGAGTGGGGAGCAGAATAGGCAGATCTAGTGACATACACTATTGAGGAGAGCAGCTGGTGAGACAGGAGAGGTCTGCTGCGCCATGTGGGTCAGCTCCCTGGCCGGGGATGGAACTCAGGCCATAGCAGTAATAGTGCAGACTTAACACCTAGGCCACAAGGGAGGGTGCTATTTTGTGGATTTGTAGTAGTAGAAGGAAATGTTCATAACATAATGTTAAGTGAAAGAAGATATGCAATCACCTATATAATAAATTACCAATTTTAATTTAAGGATATTAAGTTTATATAAGCTTGGAAAATTTTTTTCAGGGTTGTGGGAATATGGGCCATAGTTTCCTTCAAGTATTTAGCAAATATACATATATATATATATGCATATATACATAGATACATCGTGTGTGTGTGTGTGTGTGTGTGTGAGTGTGTGCGTGTATAGTTGACCCTTAAATAACTCATAGGTTAGGGGTGCCAAAGTCCTGCTCAGTTGAAAATCTGTATATACCTTTTCAGTCCTCCAAAACTCAACTACTAACAACCAGCTGCTGATGAGAAGCTTTATAGATAGAGGACCTAAACAGATGAGACATAAATTTTGTATGTTACACACATTATCATCTATTGTAGTCTTACAATAAAGTAAGATAGAGAAAAGAGAATGTTAGAAAATTACAATGGAGAGAAAATACATTTACAGCACCGTACTGTATTTATCAGAGTTTATAAGTTTATGTCTTCAAATCTGTGTATAAGTGGACCCACGCAATTCAAACCTGCATTGTTCAAGGGGCAGCTGTATCACTATTAAAACTAATTTTAAAATACACACATATAGGAAATCAGCCAATAGGAAATGAATGACTTGTGTTCTTTGCCTTCACGCTGAACAAATCTTAGCTTGGGGGAAAATGTTTTAAAAGGGGGAGTGGGTCACATCTTATGGGAGTTTTCATAAATTGAACTCTAACTGGAGTCCTTAAGCCTGTGGAAACATGGAGGAGGTTTTCTGGAAAGGAAACATGAAATGATTCACCAACAGACATGGCACAGCCCCAAGTTTCCGGTCAGAGAAAGTAAGAATGTAGCAGACCCTAGAGGGTTCCGCACTGGAGCAGAGGGGCCACAGAGCAAAGGCTCTCACTGCAACTCTGCATGGCTCCAACCTCATTTTGAGCTTTTAGTAACGACAGGTCCAACTAACTCTAAAACTGTAGTTGGGCCTCCCTGGTGGTGCAAGGGGTTAAGGCTCAGCACTATGAAGCTATCCGTAGCTACTGCAGCACAAGTGAGTTCCATCCTCGGCCAGGGAGATTCCCACATGGCACAGCAGACCTCTCCTGCCCCGCCTCAGCTGCTCCCCTCAGCAGTGTATTTCAGTGGATCTGCCTGTTCTGCTCCCCACTCTGTCTCTGGTGAATCCTCTTACCACCCCTCGCCTCTGCACCCAGTTCTTGTATGCATAAGTAAATAAATCTTTAAAAAAAATCCTGTACTTGCGGGGCTGTTCTGACTCAGAAAGAAACAAACAAAACCTCTCCTGACTGAGAGGAAAGAAGAGAGAATAAAGAGAAGGTGCTGAGGAGAGAAGCAGCTATCTTGGGTCTTCACTACTCTGAAAGGTGATGGCTCAATCCAGGGCACAAGGGACCGTCCCAGATCTATGTGCCAGTTTGAATTCTGTTACTCCCCTAACTCATTCTGCTTGCTTTCGCCAAAACAAAGGGGAAGACTGAGATGGTGACCCAAACAGATGGAGGTGTGTATCATTTTCCCTGACTTTAGACTCTGTTTTCCAACCCCAGTTTGCAGGAGGGCTACATCTGTACCACCATTTACAGCGGCAGGGGCTGCTGGGGTGGGAGGAGGCTGAGGGAGGGGTGGTCGAACATCTAAAAGGGTAGAGGGCTACTTTGTTTTAAAAGCTCCACACCTGACAGGCTAGTTGTCTCTTGGACCTGAGGAGAAACACTGTTTCCACTCACTGGGGAAGGAGAACTTGACAGGTGAGGCAGGAAGTGTCCCCCCATCCCCCGCCCAGCACCCAAGGTGTTTAAGAACCAACAGTCCCGGTGGGGCCAAGATCCATTGAAAATCAGTCACCAATATAGACTGTCAGCTAGTAATCTACAGCCTGTATGGACCAATCCCGCTAACACAGAAAACAAAAGCTGCTTTTTATTTACAAGGCTTTGGCTTTTGAGTTACCAATAGTATAACAGGAAAAAAGAACACGCACCTGAAGGAAGCGATGACTGTGGTAACTTCAATGTCTGTATAAAACTGAGTGACTGCGTGATGTGCTCCAAGTAATTCTTTCCCATCTTTCCACCAAGAAATAACTGCAGTGTCCTGGTACACGTTAGGTATATTGATCGAGCAATTAAACTTGACATCTTTATGTTCAGAAAGTATAATGTGGCCAACCGTGTGATTAAATGCTAAAGATGGCAGGAGCTTTGACCCTGGAGAGGTCAGCCTGGGGAGGGCTGCATTTCCTGGATGTGGTCTTCCAGGCTGAGCTGGTGAGGTCAGCAAGGCAGGCTGGTACCCACGAGTGTGAGGAGGGGGAAATGATGTGTGGTCAGCTTGCCGGCTTCCTGGGAGAAATCCTGGGGATGGTGCGTTGGGCTTGGTTTCTTCTTTCACCTCAGCAATAGCTGCAAAACAGAACATCTGATGTTTATGAAGCCTTTTAAAATAATGGAGTTTTCCAAGTAGGCTCCCAATGTATTAGGCCAGGAGAAAAGAGAAGCGGGTCATCCCCAGTGTCCTCAGATAATGTGACCAAAAGTTATTTCACACACACATTCTCCTTCACAAATTCATTCATTTGTTCACATACCACCTTCTAAAGGATGCTCAAGAAATACAATTCCCAACATCAATTTTTTTTCAATTGCGAGTCATTCCATGTTCTTTACACCCAACTCAACAGCACAGTTGGAAGGTGATGGTGCCTGAGGTTACATTTCTTACTGCTCACTCTGTCAGAAGACTGCATGGCTAATACAGTGACTCAGTACTTGTTCTAGTCAGTGACAGAATACATGTACAGTGGTGCTCCCTCTGACCCCACCATCTAGCCTAGGTGTGTAGTAGGCTTTCCCCATCTAGGTGAGTGTACATACCCACAAAGATGTTTGCAAAAAGACAAAATTCCTTAACGATACATTTCTCAGATGGTATCCCTGCCATTGAACAATGCATGACTATATTTTTGCAAAGACTGCTACTAGTCAGAAAGAGACAATTCTTTTATAATTCTTGTGCCTCAACATGTCTTACCCCTACGTGTTGGAGGAATAAAATCAACATGTGCTTAGGTCACCAAATATAGAATGACTTGGAACTTTCAGCAAAATTCTGGCCTGCTGAGAAGGACCTGGTTTTGATTCCAATGGGCCCACAGTATTTCCAAAAATATAGTTGTGCTTTTAGCTTTCTCAATGGCCTTTTAAGAGCATACATTCTATGCTGTCTGGTATTTATTCAAACACATTAACCATGAGCAGAGAGAGAGCGGTCTGGTATTTTGTGGGTTAGTGACTGGGGGTACACAAAGGCACCCTATCCCTGCTCAAGGGCCTCCTGCCATGCTCAGGATGTCACAACTCCTGGGACCCTGAGTGTGTGTGTTTGCAGGGAGGAGGGTGGTCTCTTCTTAGGGTTGTACCAGATTTATCAAACAGGACACCCAGTTAAACTTGAATTTCAGATAAACAACAAATCATTTCTGCTAATAACATTCAGTAAGTACTTAACTGGGAACAGGATGGAGGGTCTGAGAAATTATTCTGCTGACATCCTCCCTGCCAAGTCACTATGGACTGTACACAGCCTTCAACTGAAGGCCACAGCTTCTGCCAAGAGTCTTCTTTGCACAACCCTCACCCCCACACCAGCTCGACTCTTATGGCTGCTTACATTGGGGAGTTACCTCCAGGATGAATACCAGCCAAGAGATTTCACTATAAGAAACCAGGGAAAGCTCACTGCTTGTCCTTAGCCTGAGGTCTTAGTGGGTGTGGGAGTGCAGGAACCATCTGCATGCTTTGGGGGAGGGCTGACCTTGCACCCACTCATCCAGACAGATGAGGGTGCAGTGATGCGAATGTTCATTCTTTCCAGGGAGTTGGGTCAGCGTGACCCTACAGAAGAGGAGTCCTCCCCTATTAACCCCCACATCAGGAAAACCTTATGCACATTTGTGGGGGAAGCAAAGCTCAGTGCCTGGGTCTCATCTAGTTCCCCATCTTCTTCTGATTTTGGGATGCATAATACAGTAATGATGCCTCGGCTATTTATCTTATTCCTGTAGAGACACTGAAAAAGACTTTTGCTTAGGCTTCAAAACAATTAGAGTTCCTCTTTGCTTCTTCCATGGGCGAACTGAACTGCAGTCAGTCCTTCCTACTCATCCAGCTCTGTGGGACTGGGGAGTCAGGGGTTTTGTCCAAATAACTATTTTTTTTAATTTAAATGTATGTCCCTCTCATAGAAGGTAAAAAGCAGAGTGAGAAGAGGAAATGTTTTCTTTGGTTTGTTTAAAGTACTTAGAACATTTAGATTTTCTAATTATAAAGGTGATACAAGTTTGTTGTGGGAAATTCAAATTTTAATAGAAGCACAGAAAGTATAAAATGGGCAACTGTCTTGTAACCCCACCCTGTTAGATTAACTCTAATTACAGTTTGGGGTATGACCTTCAATTTCCTATGAGCTAGGCTGCCAATTACACTAACGGCAAGGCCACCCACTCAGATGACGACACTGAAGTCAGGGAGCAGCTAATCAAACTGTAATCATGACAGACGGTTTAAATGGTAGCTGATCTGGGATTTAGTGTCATGATTTAATTGTCAACAAATACTCCACTGTTCTAATTAAGTCAATGATTAGCTTAATTGTCAATGAACATTTTTACATAACTTCTTGGCTCTAGGATTTCGTGTAATAGTCTAACGGGATCAAGAAAGGCACTTGCTTCTGGAGAAGAGCAGCAGGGGATCCCAGAAATTAAAAAGGAGTCAGGAAAAGCCTAACTGGGGGTAGAGAAGGGAGACTACACTGGTAGCATCTCGGAGGTCTCCCCTGATCTCTCTCCACCCCCGACTAATTAGTCCCCCCCAGGTGAGGTGCTGGGACCCTCCCCCTTTGTAACATCTTCTATGGTTCCACATTCAGTTCTCTCCCCTGCTGGACTGATGAGAGCCTGATGAGGCCTGCACCTCTATGGCCAGTTCATAGAGATGCTCAAGATAATTTTCTGAATGAATCAGGAAAGGCATGAATTAGAGGGGGTCCTGGAGGATGGATAGGACTGCAAGGGGCAGAGGTGTTGGGAAACTTGAAAGAAGGAAGAAACCCTAATAACTTGGGAATGCCAAGTTAGATGTAGGGTGGCACTGCTGTGCTAGGTCAATAATAGGAAATAAACTGGATTAGACTAAATGTGGGGAGTCCTGAATCCTGACTAAGGAAGTAGGGATTCCTGGAAGGTTCCTGAGCAAGGGAGGGAGAAGACCAGAGCTGTACTTGGCAAAGGCACCAGCATCTGGCTGAGTGAGAGGAAGAGGAGAGGTTTCCAAGTGGGAAACATGCCAAGGAGACACTGAAGAATATTTGTTAACTATGGGGGTGCCCAGGAAGTAGGGAAGATGCAGGGGATAGAAGAGGGGCAGATAGCAGCAACATTCTTACTATGGTCACTATGTCACAAGACAAAGATTCGTCTGACACCAAATATTTAGGAAGGACGTCATCTCAGAACACAGGATAGTTCTCAGGAGTGAATATTTAATAGTTTTATACTGGCTAATCCTTGAAAACCCAAGCCAGGATGCTGTTTCTTAAGGTTCAGTTTCCTTATAGGGAATGGTAATAATGGTGGGAAGGGTAATAATGGTCCCCTGCGGGGTTACCATCAGGAATTATTTCGGGGGGAGTAATGGTAGTAGAAGATTAGACCAAAAAGATCTTTTAAAGCAAAACCTTTTAATTCTCAATACTTGTTCCTGTTAACTTATCATCCAAATAACAAAAACGAATGCAGTGGGTCTGTGCTGGTGGCCTTTTTGGAGACAACGTTTATTTAGCGGGTGTGAGAGATGTTTTAAAGACCCATACTCAGAGACTTAATGAGAATTTGGTCCTTTCTACACAGCACACACAGAAAAATGGGTTGTCTCTGGCTGCAGTTCACAAGAAATCTTCCCCTTCCCCTTTACCTCTCCACCTTCTTTTGGGTTGTTTCCTTGTATGGACTGAACAGCAGCTAATGTGGAATCTTTAATCTTAGAAGCAAATGCCACTAAGCAGCCTTGGAAAAATGGCCTCCTGCTCAGGGTTGAGTCTGTTTAGGTGTTCCAGCAGCGGCTCCTGCCAATTCTAGAAGCCACTCCACCCAGTCCTGGACTTGTGTGATTGGGGTGCCCTGCCATGTGCCTATTTGTTTCCAGTCACTGCTTAGTCCTTGACCAGATTCCAAAGTCAGCTTCTTAAACAGGGATTTTGCCTCCATCATCTTCCTCCAGTGCCCAGCACAGGGACAAACCTGCAGGACAAGTAGCAAATGTTTATTCATCCAATGAATACCCTGGTTAGGTCTATTGCCTATTGTTTCATGTGAGTTTGCCTTATTTTTCTGAACAAATTTATCTGTATCTTCCTCAAAGGCAGGAGGCGGCATCCTCTGAATTGGGCATGATGCATTGATTTGATATGCAGTGAACCTCTCTGGAATAAATATGTGATGCAAGCAGGGTTCTGAGGACAAACAGGGAAGAGATGGTCCAGGCAGGGATACTCTTCAGGCTGAGTTGAGACTGTTGGTGTGCTATGAAGAAGCACCTCTCTTACTGACCACGTATAACCCCAGTGTATCAGACATTTAGGGTCTTTGGACTGTTAGACTCAAAATTGGTTGGTTAGAGGATGCTAGTGAAGAAGTTGTTTTTTTGTATGATCAGCTGGTGCACCCCAACCTTAAATCCCTAATATTTGCTGAGTGCTGGATAATAGCCCTCCCAGTTCTTTGCTGTCTGAGATTTGACCTCTGGAAAGCTCTTTAACCTCTTCAGATTTCCTGCAAGGTAAGAGTACCTTGGTGGGAGGGAATGATGGGATGTATAGATCTACCAGTGTGCTCCACAGAGAGGCTGGTGTTATTGGCTTCTGAGCCCAGGCCTATGGGAATAAGTGCTGGGACTTATCAGCGAGGTTGGCCTTAGGCCATGCATAGCAACACAGGAGCAACATAACTGCCAGCCAGGAAGGAGAGGGGGAAATATGCTTCAGGCTTGTACTGGCCAAAGGGCGTGGTACTTTAAGGGAATTTCTCTGGGATGGCCTCCCCAACACTTTTCCAATGTGAGCTCCTTTAGATTTTCTTGAAGCTCAGTGATCACAGCCCAAAGTGGATAAAGGAAGTGGCAACTGTTGAAATTGCAGAGCAGGGTTGTGGATGGAATGGCAGCCTTAAGCAGCCTCTCTGGCCCTGGAGTCCCTCCAAGCCGTGGGAAGAGGGCTGAACAGGGCAGCAGCCCCGCAGGATGGAGAGTACACGTTGGTGAACCCTGTTTAATTCAGTCCCACCCCTTGGGTGTTATGTGCTATCAACTGTTTTATAATCCTGGGTCTGTGGGGAGGGAGAGGGGAAGCACCTTGGTCAGATGGTGGAATAAGAGCAGGGCTGAACACCAGCCTGTGAGACCCACTGCCCATCTCTTTCTACTTTATCAAATAACAGAACTGACAAATCTATCAGCTGAGCTCTGACATTCAGCTTTAAAATCAGAGACCCAGAGAGGCTACAAGAATGAGGACTAAATCTTGGACTCCTAGGAATTCTTTGTTTCCCATCCACAAAGCCAATGTGGGGATTGGGGAGGATATACTTCACCCTAAGATTTCTTTTCCAGGCTTGTTGCCTGCTGAAATTTGCAACTCCTCTCACCCCGCCCCCAAGGTTGGGAGGAAAAAGGTCCCCCTCTGGGGTAGGTTTGGGGTTCAGAGAAAAGTTTCTAGCATCCAGGATCCTACATGTACCCCTGTTCCCTTCCCCTGTAGCCATGCCTGATGCCTTCTCCAGGAGAGAGGGTGAAACCTGGACCACTGCCCACTCCCATTCCACGTATGACCACCCCCCACAGTTGATATTTGGATTAAGTCCCTGGGCAGCTTCCCAGTCACCAGGTTGGGGACGCTCCCTCATTTCCACAGTTGTCTGAGGCTAGACAAATCCAGAACAAACAGACACTATCATTGTTTCACTTTATGCAAACTGGATCAATTCACAATGGATATAGTAGCAATAATATTTGGGAAAAAAAAAAAAAAAACTTCAACCTGAAATCACTTGACTTGATTGGACCCAAGTTGCAAGTGGTAACCATTCACTTTACTGAAGTGAATGCCTCTACCACTTGAAAAAGCTAAATAGGAAACAAAAGGTCATTCCTGGCATGAAAGTAACTCCTGGGCTCCCATCTGCACCAAGTATAGCAAAATCCTGCAGCAGAAACCATGTAGCTGACCCTGGCAGAGGCTTGATGGAAAGGAAGGCAAGTGGTGGGTGCCTCTGCCTGGAGGGGTTGCATACAGCTTCTGGGTAACAGAAAATAGATGTGGGCGATAGAGAAAACCCACTGAGACGTCTATGGTGTTGGTGGGTCAAAATTCCATATGTGCCAGGTGGACATAGGGTTTCCAAATAAAAAAAAAAACAGGACACCCCAGTTATACGTGATAACAATGGAAATACATGAATATGTCCAATACTCTTAGTCAATGATACACTTATTATATTTAACCAAAAGTCACCATTTAGCCAGAGCCAGGATCACCAGGGACTTCACTGTCACCCTCCCACAGGCTGGACTCCTGGGGGTGAAGAATGGGTTTGGAAGGGTAAACAGGCGCCTCAGGACAACAAGCAAATTATGCTACTTCTGGGCCTCCCTGGTGGCACAGCGGTTGAGCGCTGCGCTGTGGAGCTGTCGGCAGCGGCGACGCAAGTTCGATGCCCGGCCGGAGAGATTCCCACATGGTGATGGTGCGGCAGACCTCTCCTGCCTCGCCCGCTGCTCCCCTCAGCAGTGTATTTCTGATCTGCCTGTTCTGCTCCCCACTCTGTCTCTGGTGAACCCTCTCGCCGCCCCACGCCTCTGGCCTGTACCCCAGCTTGTGTGCAAAAAAAAGTTATGCTACTTCTCTGAACCTTCATCTGGAGAGTGTGAAGGGGGCTTGGACCACTGAACAATGAAAATTAATGTGACCTACTCATCTCTTCTGGTCCCCATAAGCAGAGTCACATACACTTTAGCACTGTAAGCCTCAGTGGCCTCAAAAGGCCTTAGGTAACCGTGTGATCCCTTCCAGTCTTACGCCACTTTTTGACTTGGGTATTTGACTTTTTCTTGGTAGAACTGCTTTGCAAAAGCAATTTTCCATGCAGACTGTGACCACTCCCTCATCCCCGACTCAGGTCCTTTCTGTATGAGGCACCAATGGAACCAGAAAAGAAGATTCCAGAATGTGACTGGAATGCTTCAACTCTCTGTTATACTTTCAAACCTAGCAGAACATCAGAATCTCCTGGGAAGCTTTTTAAAGTTCTCCATGTTCTGGTATCACCCAGAGCTTTAGTTTATGCAGCTTGGGCATCAGGATATTTTTTAAATCTCCTCTAATAAATAAAGCTACTAAATAAATAAATAAATAAAATCTCCTCTAGTTATTTTAATGTGTAGTCTGCTCTAGGGAATGGCTCCAGTAGCCCAGATCACTTTGGGTAGAGAGGCTGCTGAAGACTCAGGCAAAGACTCAGGTTTAAAAGCGTATGGCTTGGGAGCATGGTAAGAACAAGAACCCTGGAGTCAAGGGGACAAGGTTTAGCCCCAACTCGGTCAGAGGCCAGATGACCTTAGGCAAGTCACTGGTTCATCTGAGATGCAGTCTCTTATATCTGTACAGTTAGATGATAACCCCCACTTCTTTCAGAGATAAGACTAGAATATGTCACATAAAGCACTGAGCACAGTGCCTGGCATGTACAGACAGGCAATAAACAGCAGTTGTGATTTTCATAACATGAAACATCTGATCTGTCTTGTTTCAAAGGTGCAACTAGTCATGCCTGGACTATCAATGCCAAACATATGGAACTGATTATACTGACTTAGACCATTTCAACCTCTTGCAGTGAAATATGAATATATGTTTACTTAACCAAGGGTTTTCCTTCTCTTTCCCTATTGGCAGCACACCAAGTGTCACAGAAAGACTGCAGGAACAGTTCCTGGCCAGGGTGGTGAAACCGTTTCCTCTCACTGCCTCCCCACACCCTCCAGTGTCTGGGGTTGGGCTTGGGTTATTGATGCATCTTTCACAAGACCCAGGAAAGACTCTCAGTCCAGGAGAGACTCTCAGTCGCCAAGTTTAATTCCTCCATCATACCATCCCCAACACATATGCTCTAGTCCACCAACACCTAAAATCCTGTTAGTAAAGTCTTTTGTATACAGAAAAAGATGACTTCCTTTAAAACTATGACATCCCTGGAAGACCAAACACCTAAGCAAGAAGAGTTTGTCACAGTTTTTTCTAAGTGACAAAGGGCAAAGAATTCCCTCCCAAAACAGGAGGTCTACTTTTCCCTGTCCCTCCCACTGACCAAGGCCTCAGAACTCAAGACCAGCGTGGTGATGAGTTCCCTGGTTTTTCTTATGCCCCATATGTTCCAGTTTGGAAATGCTAGCATGCAAAAACAAAAAGTCTCAACAAAAGCCTGTTCTCTTTATAGCCAAAGTACCAGCAAAGGTATAGCACAACAGAAGCCATTTAGATAATAAACTGCTCTCCTCCAGATAAACAACCCCAGAAAAAACCTATGGTCCCCACCCACACTAGCAAAGGTTAAGTGGAGAGCAGAAACTTCTGTTACAGGGCAGCCCCAAAATAAATGGGGTGCCTGTCTGGGTTCTCACCCGTGAGCTTAAAAGGGACTTAAAAGACTTAACTGCAGACACACACAATAAAATTAATAAAAGGGAAAGGAAAAAGATAAATTGGTGAAGGCGTCCTACCAGGTCCGCTGAGCTGGAATCTTCTGGCCCACTCAAAACCTGGCAATCCACAGCCACGAGCAATAGCCCACCCCCCCCACCCCCACCGTGAAGCTCACAGGTCTGGTTTTTAAATCCCAAAACCATTTCTTAACTCCACCCTTAGTCCTCGACATCCTTCCTTCAGTGATGATGGCATTCTGGGATTCGTAGTCCTAGGTGTCTTGGATCTTTCTGGCTTGAGGTGGGGGTGGGGTTCTGAGACACTCCCCTTTCCTGAAGACCACCCTCTTACACTTCCACCCTTACCAGTCTATAAAGAGGTACCACAACTTTCAATGGGGCAGTAACAGAGAAGGCCCAAGTAAAGAGTTGGAACTTTTATCTTCACTGACTGGTGTTAATAAAGACCATGTTGAGATCGTGGACTTCCACTCTGAGCTGGCACCATATCCCCCCAGTCCAAACAAGGTGGTACCAGGGGAGGCTTAGAGCATCTGGACTTTACTGCCCAACAAGGCTATTCCTCCCCCCCCCCCCATAATGTCAGTGGAGATCAGGTCAGAGCATAATAAGGAATCCTAAAGACTCCAGTAAAACACCGCTAGAAATAATAAATGAATATAGTAAAGTGGAAAGTAATAAAGTACTTCTACTCCCAGTGGAGGCCTAATGGCAGCATGTAGGGTAAATGAGAGAGTCATCAGGTTTTTCCACCCTCCCATCAATGATTGACCTCTGCAGGCCTACAGGCCTGCCTGACGGTGGCACCTGGAGTAGGATGGGGGCCTGCGTGAGGGGGTACAACTGGTCCTGGAGAGACAACATATAAGGTCAACATCACAGTAGCAGAAAAAGGCAGCAGCGGCGGAGGTGGCAGCAGCAGCAGCAGCAACAGCAACAAACAGAGCATGGAGCAGAGGACTGTTCAGGGTGCAGCAGAGAGATGCCACCAGAGAGCCCAGAAAGTGAAGATTTGCTGGAGGCTGGGAGGTCTGCCAGCCTCCCAGACCCCATCCCCATTGCCTGCCCTGTACCTTGTTGCCTTCCTATAAGAGACCATTAAAAGTCTAAAAAGCCACCAAGGGCTCCAAGACTCCTCTTTTCCTTTACCTGGTTGCACAGCTCCATTGAGAACTTGCTCCCTGAGTCTTCCTTGCCCTACACAGCAAGAACTCCAACCCCATCTGACCATCCGTAATAAGGACCCTCGCACACTCAGATATCAATGAAGGCTGAGGGGGAAGCGTAGAATTCTATACTGATCAGGCATGAAAGAGGCAATATCTTCTATTCCCCTCCCAGAACTGTTCAGAAACCAGACAGAATGAAAGATTTAAATAAGAGCCAGAGGCTCATAATAAAATATCCCAAATTCCTAAGTAAGATTATCAGGCAGTGCAATAGACTTTCCTCTTCCTGAGTTTTCTAAATTATGTGTAAAAGTGTAACACTGTTTGATATAGCTATATATAATAAGAATATATATTTAAGATAGTTATGTTTTAAGTGGGGGAACTTAAAAGGAGGTAGGGGTTTTATTATTCTCTTGAACTGGTGAAACATCAACACCTACTATGTCAATACTTACATTAAATGTAAATGATTAAAGACAGAAATTGGCAGAGTAGATTAAAAAGCATACTCCAACTCGGTGATCTTTGTGAACCTATTATTACTACACAAGTAATTATTGCCAAAGATTTGGTTGGCTCTACTAATGGCAAAGGTGGTCAACAGATTAAATAAATCCATCATGAATTAGGAGCTTCAATCAAAACTGTTAAGCCTTTAGAAGGGTTAGAAGACTGGGCCTCCCCAGTGGCGCAGTGGTTAAGTGCTGCGCTGTGGAGCTGTCGGCAGCGGCGACGCGAGTTCGACGCCCGGCTGGGGAGAATCCCAAGTGGTGCGGCAGACCTCTCCTGCCTCGCCCGCTGCTCCCCTCAGCAGTGTATTTCTGATCTGCCTGTTCTGCTCCCCGCTCTGGCTCTGGTGAGCCCTCTCGCCGCCCCATGCCTCTGGCCTGTACCCCAGCTTGTATGTATAAGTAGAAAATAAATCTTTAAAAAAAAAAAAAAAAGAAGGGTTAGAAGACTGAATCATTACCATTGCAGAAACACAGGACCAGACACAGAAAACACATTCTTGCTGCAGAACATTGTGAAGCAGTAGTTTGAAAAGTTTTTCCAAAATTAGTGAAGAATTGAAGGAGTTTAGCATCTAATTTTTAAAAAAATACTTCTGTTTAAAATGACAACATTCCTCTGCTTCATAGGTATTCTGAATTTTAGGTGTACTGAAATCTTGGCTATTCACCAGATATATGGTTTATAGTTCCTTACAAACATTGTATGGTAGGGGTGAGGTGGGGGAGGGGTATCATGCAAAACCAGCATTGAAATTTTGAAACAGGACAAGGCTGAGTGAGTTTTAGTTTGTTTTACTGTTGGCGGTTAAAAAAAAAAGTTGCCCCCAAGTGATTATTGTGAACACCTTGCTTCATGGTCATATAATATTTGGGGGTGGGGGAAGAAAAGTACAACCATCTACAATTTGCTTATATCTATTCAGAGCAGTGTGTAGAATATAACATTCTTTTGTAAGAAACATTTTATGATTTTACAAGTAAATTTAGTGGACCTTTAGAAGAACGATCCAACTACTTGCTGTTTATATGAAATTCATTCCAAGTATAGTGATAAAATCAAGGATTGGAAAATATATAATATGCAACCTTTGTCAAAAGATAAGAGAATAATTATATTAATATAAGATAAAGTAGACTTCAAGGCAGATTTACCAGAGATAGAAAGCCACATTATATATTGATAACACAGTCAATCTATCAAGAAGACAAGAAGACATAGTATCCTTAAGTGAGTATTCACCAAAGCAAAGAGCTACAAAATTGATAAACCTCAAAAAAAGTGATAAATCTGAAAGGAGAAATGAACAAATCAACAATTATAGTTAGAGAATCAACACCTCTTTATCAATTGATCAAATAAGTTGGCAGAAAATAAACAAGAATATAGAATTCGGGCCTCCCCAGTGGCGCAGTGGTTAAGTGCTGCGCTGTGGAGCTGTCGGCAGCGGCGACGCGAGTTCGACGCCCGGCTGGGGAGAATCCCACGTGGTGCGGCAGACCTCTCCTGCCTCGCCCGCTGCTCCCCTCAGCAGTGTATTTCTGATCTGCCTGTTCTGCTCCCCGCTCTGGCTCTGGTGAGCCCTCTCGCCGCCCCATGCCTCTGGCCTGTACCCCAGCTTGTATGTATAAATAAAAAATAAATCTTTAAAAAAAAAAAAAAAAAAAAAAGAATATAGAATTCAATGACACTGCTAATGAAAAGAATCTAGACTACATTTATAGAACATTCCACCCAACAACAGCAGAATACACATTCTTTCCAAATGACGATGGAATATAAACCAAAATAAACCATAGCCTGGGTATAAAACAAATCTTAATAAACTTAAAATAATTGAAGTCATATAGTTTGTATTCTCTAACAACATTGAAAGTAGTTAGAAATTAGTATCAGAAAGATATCAGGAAATATTCTAAATACCTGCAAACTAACTTTTAGGTAAACTATAGATCAAAGAGGAAGTCTTAGGGAAAACAGAAAAAAACAGTGGACTGAATAAAAATGAAAATACAACATATCAAAATCTGTGGGACACATCTTATACAGTGCTAAAGGAAAGTGGTATAGTACTAAATGCATACATTGGAAGATAGGGAAAGTCTCAAACATAAACTTAGAACATAGAAAAAGAAGAGCAAAACAAACTGAAAACAAGCAGAAGGAAAAGGACAAATATAAGAAATGAAATTTTAAAAAGAGAAAAGCAATAGAGAAAATCAATGAAACAAAGCACTAGTTGTTTGAAAAGATTGATAAAATTGATGAATCTCTGGAGAAAAAGGAACTCTTCTACACTGCTGGTGGGAATGTGAACTGGTCCAGCCACTATGGAAAGCTGTATGGCGATTCCTCAAATTGCTAAACATGGAGCTCCCATACGACCCAGCAATCCCACTTTTGGGAATTTACCCAAAGGACACAAAAACACTAATCCGAAAGGATACATGCACCCGTATGTTCATTGCGGCA